>JAKCPI010012111.1:0-36550 GCA_023213315.1 Euborellia annulipes | reverse complement strand
ATAAAATGCTCGCTTTTTGTGAGTGGCCCCTGGCATTTTTCCTGTCGTCTTTTTGCCAGTCTTTTCCATTCCCCATAACAAGAGTCAGGTCGTGCGATGGGTCAGATTGTTTTTTTTTTCTCGGGCGCAACTGTCTTTAATATTCCAAAATATGTTCCTAACGGCAAAGGAAAAATAAGAAAACGTAAACTCACACCATTGATATAACTTAATAATAAATAATTTTAGCTAATTTATTTTTCTTTCCAATTTTTTTTTTTTTTTTTTTTTTTTATTAATTTTTATTATATAATATTTATATAAAGTATTGATATGTTTTTATTCTCAAAAGAATTAAAATGAATTTTTGGTGTTGCTCCTCGACAGTTTGGACCTAAGTTCCTGATACGCCTATGCTCGTTTCTTTACTCGGAAAATGCTTTTGAATTTTCCATGCGACCTAATGGAGGGAAAGCAACGAATCACGAATCTAATATAACTTTTCTTCCAACCTACAGAGCTTCTCTCCCACTCTCTCCCTCTCTTTGTGCTGATGCACTATAAGTGATACGAATATGTGTAAGAGTGTTGGTGTGTTTATCTTGGGAGAAATTCTCAACGTCGTTGTCGTGACATTTGTGCTCCATTGTGTACTGTACCGCGTACCAACACCAATAACAAACGTGAATAGAAAGGAGAAAATGGTGCTTTTCGTTGGCGCTGTTGCCGTTTTAAAAACAGTGCAGTCATTTATTTGTTTAACTAAACATAATTTTAAATATTAATTATTTCGAAATATTTTGACATTTCAACGCTAAATCATGACGAAGTTTTTTTCTTATTTTGTCACTTGGAATATAAATGAGGTATTGTATTCATTGAAATTGTTGTTCATACAAAATCTTTTCTAAGAAATTTTTTTAAAAGGTATTTAGAACGGGAAAAAAATAAATTAATAAGTGGCGAATACATGTAATGATGGGGGGGGGAGGATTTATTGTTATTAAGGAATATAATGTTATTCCTGAATACATCAAAAAAAAAAAATAATAATAAATTTCAAAGGATCCAAATAACCCCTCTCTTCTGTCTCTTTCTTTTGTCTTTTTCATTACCTCAAAGCTAAATTTGTATATAAATAAAATAAATAAATAAAAAATTTTAACCAAATTATAATAATAGGCCTACAATAAATTGGAAACATTGATTATGAATAATATATCATGGCAAAGTTTTCATTGCATTAATTTAAAAATTGCATTTGGACAAATGTGATTCGAATGCAGCACTATTTGAGGGTTTAATCGAGTCAACTAATTAGCTATAAATTCCAATTAACTTTGGAAAGGAATGTAATAGAGCAATCGCCCACCCCAACAACCAGCCACAGTCCCCAAATCCATCTCTCATTGACGGATCATATAGAAAATGCCAATCATCACCATCAATTTATTAACAAGATAATGATGAAAATTAATAAAATTTCAACTATAATAATTTTATATACTATAATTATTATTTTTTATTTTCTCTTACCACTATATATGTTAATATCAGGGCCGCAGACAGGGGAGGGGGGCAGGGAGGGCTATATCCCCGGGGCCCGGGCCCCCTCGGAGGGCCCGGCCCATTGCGGTCCCACCTTAAAATTCTAATAAAAAATAATTTTCATGGTTAAAATTTCAATTAAAAAAAAAAAAATTAAAAAAAATCATTTTCTTGAAATTTTTTTCCTCAGGGGGCCCGGGCCCTTTGAGCTCAAATCTTAAAATTTCAATTAAAACAAATCATTTTCCTGAAATTTTTTTCCTCAGGGGGCCCGGGCCCTTTAAGCTCAAATCAAGTTTGACCTTTTTCACGACCCAAAAACGCAGATTTCAGTGGCTAATTTTCAAAAAATTTCCATACCCCCAGATTCTCCCGAAAATCCTCTGTCCGGATCTGGCCTCGATAAATTATTCTAACTCTTTGTTTAGGAAACTTTGAAAAATTTTTAAATAACTTTATTTAAATAAATATTGTAAGCTATGTATAACTATTTCAAAAACTGTGTAAAAAATTGTTGGCATGAAGGACCCAATAGCCTTTTACATAGTAAAAAAAACTGTTTTTTTTGGGGGGGGGCCCGTATTAGTAAGTAGCCCCGGGGCCCGTCAAGTCTGTCTGCGGCCCTGGTTAATATATAAAGAGAGAATAAAAAGTAAAATTCTAATTAGTAGAAATAAATCTGTGTGAGAAAGAGTTATCATCAATATTCAAATTAAATTAAATTTTAATATCCCAATCAATAGGAAAGAGAGTATGGTTTGGATTTATGAATGAATTATAATTTATAACGAAATTTCATTATAAAAAAAAATCTCTTTGATTGAATACATGCAGATCTGAGTGAAATTAATTTATAAATATTTTATAATATTATTTATAAGAGAATTTAATTAGTCAAATTGTATAAATTATTTGTTGAATTCACTAGAGTGGTTTTAATCTATTTCTGTCGTTAAATGACAGAGATCTTATCATAAATACCAATCTAATGGCTTGTCTCGATAGAGACCGATGTTGGCTCGACCAGGCAATGTCATGTGTAAATACGTGTTTAAGCCAAGCTCCTGTCACAACTCGATGAGATCAGAGCAAATACAGCCATTGCGATCGATTCATCAATTAGCCCTAATTATTATGTCGTATAAATTATTTAAAGAGAAATGTATCCCTTTTATCTAACTAAAGAGAGAATAAACGAATAGTTAAAAATATTATGTTATGATTGAAATTTCTCCCTCTTGGGAATATTTAGTTTTTCTACAGCCCCTCTCGGATTTATAGGGATATAAAAAGAGAATCATGGATGTTTTGGGAGAAAAAAGTGGAAAAGTGGAACTCGTCTGAAGGCATTTTTGGGCATAGTTTAGATTAGAGATAAGAACTTCGTACGGTTTAAAATAAAATATACAAAGATACTGTAAAAAGTAAAGGTGCTGTATTATTTTTTACTTTCTCTTTCGATGTCAAGATTTTTATGGATATACACGTTTTGAGGTCCCTTGAATCCAAAAAGTGGTTTTCGCAACATGGTCTGTCTGACTGTCAGTGTGCCAATGTGTTTGTTTGTAAACAAAATATCTCAAGAACGAAAAGAGCTAGGATCTTGAAATTTTATATTTAAGTTCGGTACTCTCCTGAGACCTGACAAGAAGATTTTTAACAAAATTGGTCAAAGAGTACTAGTATTTTACTGATGCATTTTTTCAGTTTGTTTGTTTTTTTCGATTTTCTCAAAATTCCCTTCAACGATTTTGATTAATATTCAAAAATCAATTATTTTTTTAGATTCTCTTTAAAATGTATATTCTTATTTTGCCATTGAAATCTTATTAAGATCACTTTACTCTTGTGCTTCATAGGAAAGATGGGAGAAATGGTTGCATTGGTAACAAAATATAAATATTTTTCCATGTTTATTTTATTTATTTTTTTTTTTTTTTATAAAAAAACACTCACACTTTTCTCATTCACACTCAGACTCACACACACATTCACACAGTCTTTTCGGCAACTCAGGCCATATAAGACTTTTTACGATATCCGTTATTGATAAATATACATATATGGGGTCCAGGCATTCATTTAAGCCATTTGGTATCCAATTGGCTTAAATAAAATCATCGGACTGCCTGGGGTCCGAACCCGCGAAGTTTGGTTTATGAGGTTAGCACGCTAACCTCTACACCAAGCCCCGAGGGCTTTTCATGTTTATAAATTTTACATCTTGAATCATAATATATGCTCCGGGCTTGGCTTAATTGGTAGCGCGCCTGCCTTGTATACCAAGGGTTTGGATACCAAATGACTTAAATAGAAATGCTTGAACCCTCAAATCGATATATTAATTACAACGGTTATCGTCAAAGTCTTATATGGCCTAAGTTGCCGAAAAGACTATGTGAATGTGTGTGTGAGTGTGATGCCGGGTTGCAAGAAAACAGTTCTGTAAACATTTAAAAGTCTGTTAGTAAACATCGCTTTGGGCTTTAAAATTATAGGCTGTTGCTAAAGCAACTTTAAAGGAACGGTTAACTATTCCCTACTGTTAAGCAGTGGCGTAACCAGGGGGGGGGGGGGGCGAGGGGGGCGCGAGCCCCCCGCCTCAGGCGCATCGAGCCCTTGGCGCCCCCGAAACCGGCATAGGCGCCCTACGGCCTCTAAGATATAGCCCAGCGAATGTGATTTTATCATATTCTTTTCATCGATTGTCTTAAAAAATTGATTGATTTCTTTTAAAATTATATTACAACTTGAATTCTACTATTTTAAATGAATTTAATTCCAAAAATAATAAATAACGTATATAGAGGCGATAATTAAAATTTTTTTTATTTTGAAATATAGACCTATAAGCCTTAATTTGATGTTTTATGGCTGTGGAGATTTACTCAGGATTCGTATAAGCCTTAATATTTAATTTTTTGAAATTCAAAACTTTTTTAAGCATGAAGAAATTGAGCTATGAGACTGAAATGTTATATTTAAGTTAAACACCCCCGGGACCGTGAAAATAAGCTTTTAATCAAAATCGGCCAAAAAGTACTAGTATTTTACTGATGTAGTTTTTCAGTTTTTTCGATTTTCTCAAAATGAAAGGGGCTTTTACCATTCTTCAGGCCCGCCCTAGCCCACCCGGAATTTTTTTCAAACCCGCCCATTCCCGCCCGAGATTTAGTGAATGAATGAACGAATGTCTAGCAATTTTTAAATAAAATTTCATTTGCATGCCCGTCGAAATAAAATATTCTATTTTAAAAAGTTTTTATTCTTTGATATTTTCCCGAAAACTGAATAGTTTTTGAAATAATCATAGAAGAAAACGACATTTTTCGTAAAAGCAAGAAAAATCAAAACAAAATCATACAGGTGTCATTAAAAAACATGTACCAGGTAAATATAAACAAATTCGCTGAGAAAAATTACAGGATGCAAGAAATTTGCCCGCCGAAGGCGAGAATTTGCTCGCCGAAGGCGAGCAAGGGGGTCCAGGGGCCCCGCCCCCTGGAAAATCGGCGCCCTAGTTGAGCTTCGCCCCCCCGCCCTCAAAGGCTGGTTACGCCGCTGCTGTTAAGATATATAGATAGATGCAAAACGATTGGGCCACCGAAAATAACAGCTTTCTATGTAGTTGGCCACGTTGACCGCAAGGGCGCATTGTCAAATTGTATAATTTATAATAGTACCAAAATTATAAAAGAAATAAAAATAGTAATTATATTTGTATTCTTTAAATTTTAATTGTTAATATTAGGTTACAAAACAAAAAAATGTTTAAATATTTAAATATCGTAAAATAAAAATAAATACGTTGGTAGATCTGGCTGTCAGATGTTAAATTATAAAGAAACTGGGAATATACTATAACCTCACTTTTTCTCTTCATCGAATGAATATCTATAATAATTAATAATATCGCTTAAAACGTTTCAGAAACTAAAGAAAACTCAATTAAATTTATGTATTTCTATCTTACCTCTCTCGCGTGATAATATAGTCACCAGATTCTTATTTATTTCAATGAAACAAATCAGGTTAGTGGATACTTTATAGTTTAAAGCTTCGAATTTCAACCTTTAGTTTAAATACAGCTTTTACGAACCAATCACCTTTAAATACGTTCTTGCAACCCAAAATTATTTAGCGGAAGGTTTAAACCAACAAAAGCGTTTAACGAACCGTTAAATACGTTCTTGCAACCCGGCATGAGTGTGAATGTTTAAAAAAAATCTGGTGTGACTGGCGCACAGCACACAACTTTCTCTTACCTTCGGTAATCGAAAGTTGTGTACTGTGCTTGTCACACCAGATTTTTTGTGTCGACATGTATTTAGTTTCCGACAGTATGGTACATTCGTTTTCAAGATGTAAAATTTATAAGTATGGGAAAAGATTTAAATTCCGTTACCATGGCAACCAGTTCTCCTATCTTTCCTATGAAGAACAAGAGTAAAGTGGTCTTCAGAAGATTTCAACGGCAAAATGAGAATATACATTTTAAAGAGCATCTAAAAAATAGTTCATTTATGAATTTTAAAAAAAAATCCTTGGAGGGAATTTTGAGAAAATCGAAAAAAACTGAAAAAGTACATCAGTAAAGTACTAGTACTTTTTGGCCGATTTTGTTCAAAAGCTTATTTTGAGATTCTTCAAAGGTACCTAAGTTAAATATAAAATTTCAATCCGGTAGCTCAATTCCTTCATGCTAAAAAACTGGTTCCACACACACAGACACACAGACACACACACACACAGACCAATTTGCGGGACCCACTTTTTGGACTCAGGGGACCTCAAAACATGTATATCCATCAAAATCTCGACATCGAATTTTTGACATGATCGCAATACTTTCTCTCTCTATATATATTACATATATAGGGTAAGAGAAAGTAAAAATAGTCATATTACTATTCAAAGAGACAGGCGAACACTTAAATCGAGATATACAATTCTATTTTAAAACAAATATAATATTTATTCAAATAAAGGTGTTGAGGCAGTAAAATAATGTTGTTGAAAAGGCTTTATCTATTTATTAATCGAAGACAGGTTTATCAGTAGAATAATAGCCAATGCGTTGGTAGAGAAATGTATTTGTTTGTGGCCATTGGGGCCCACCCAAAATGTGCCCTAGATTTTGGCCCCGTGCCTTCCTCACTTCCGTTCTCTGCAGGAAATCAATAAAAGGCGCCTAGACATTTTCCTTCAGACATTAAATATCAGAGGACTTCCCGTTTTTGAATTGTTAAAAAAAAATTTTTTATATGGATGGATGAAAAATATCAATAATAAAATGAATATCTTTGGCGTATATTTTTTAAGAGCTGGCGGCTTTTCATTAGATAAAGGAAAAAGAATTTAATCCCTACAAAAAAAATTTGCCTTGCGTTTATTTCTTTTTTCGCATTTCGAAAATGTATGCCTTTTTGATAATTTTATGATATTAATAATTTCAAGAAAATTAGCATATTATAGATTTATAAATTGGTTTATATTTGATAAAAATTAGACTTAAAAGTTTGAGGTCACGAACTTGTTTTTCGATTAATTGATCCAGAACACTAATAGGGAATGCGCTGTTCTTACATCTACTTGAAATGAGAGAGTTCGTTATAAAAATTTTTTTGGAGAAATTAATCGAAGAATCCAAGAGTTTGGTTTAAAATTGAATAAATTTCTGCAATCAATTATATAAATAAGACATCTGGTGTGACTGGTCCGAAGGTAAGAGAAAGTTGTGTTCTGTGCTTGGCACACCAAATTTTTTTGTAACGAGATATACAGGGTGCCCTGAAATAACAGGTACCTAGAAAAGGAGATCATTCTACATGAAAAAATAAGACCTTTTTCCCTATAAACTTAATATGCCTAGACGCTTCGTTTTCAAGATAAGGAGGGTGAAAGTTGAAATTTTTTTTTTTTTTGCTAATATCTCGAGAACCGTTTGATATACAATGTTTAGCTTTTGTACACGATTTATGTTCATTATTCCGCTATGAACATAAATCGTGTACAGAATCTAAACATAGTATCTCAAATGGTTCTCGAGATATTAGCAAAAAAACAAAAAAAAAAAATTCAAATTTGACCCCCTGTATCTTGAAACCGAAGCGTCTGGGCATATTAAGTTTATAGGAAAAAAGTCTTATTTTTTCATGTAGAATGATCTTTCTTTTCTAGATACCTGTTATTTACGGGCACCCTGTATATTTAGTTTCCAACAGTACAGTACATTTGAATTCAAGATGTAAAATTTATAAACAGAAATTTACATTTTGTTACCATGGCAACCATTTCTCTTATTCTTCCTATGAAGTACAAGAGTAAAGTGTGCTTCAAACAATTTTGAGAGCAAAATGAGAATATACATTTGAAATAGCATCTAAAAAATCATTGATTTTTAAATTTTAATCAAAATCGTTGGGGCACATTTTGAGAAAATCAAAAAATACTGAAAAAGTACATTAGTAAAGTACCAGTACTCTTTGGCCGATTTTGATTAAAAGATTATTTTCACGGCTCAGGTGGGTGTCTAACTTAAATATAAAATTTCAACCTTCTAGCTCAATTCCATCATGCTTTAAATTGAACACAGAAAAATATTTACATTTTGTTACCATGGCCGAAAATGTTGCGGAAACCACATTTTTGAATTTAGGGGACCTCAAAACGAGTATATCCGTCAAAATCTCAACATCGAATTTTCGAATTTTCTCTCTATATATATTTTAAAATATATAGAGGTAAGAGAAAGTAAAATCAGCATTATTCCTTCTAAAAGTTATAAAAAGAACGGAATGGGATTTAATATTTATTGAAGTTTCTTGTTATGTCTTAAAATTAAAGCATCCACGCATATGTATCAAACGCAATTTGTCTCAAATTTAATTGTGTTCATTTGTTTGTTTTTGTTCATGGGAAAGATTTCATGTATTTATATGACGGCTTAGCCTTTATATAGTCTATATAGCGTTTTCAAAAGGGGTGAAAATGCCTATCTAGGAAAGAGATCCAAAATGAAACGGAGCGTAAATCTCGCCTCGTCTGCTCTTTTGGTTTGAGCTTCAGAATAATCTAGAAATGTCATTTTAGAATACATGACAAGATTTCTAATTCTATCCAGTCATATCTAGTGACTAGATTATATATTTAGAGCATGGATATATGGATTTGGTAACAATTTCCTTTGTTAATTACTTACAATTTACTGGAATTAATTATAGAAATTGTAATATCTTATCAGAATGAATGTATAAAAACTTTGCAATTTGCCCTGGCTGTTTATAGTTAACTTATTTCTTATAAATAAATTAACAAAAATATTCAAAATAGCAATTGTATCAATTAATTTCAATAATTAGGGTTGAATAAAGGTTATCGTTTACAAATTATAATAGTGTCTGAGTTTTCTTGGAATATGTATCTTTTGATATATGCTCTAAGTATCAATTTTCTATTCAAACTGAGCTGTGAATGCAGCTTTGTTTTATTAAGCCTTATGCCTGGTTTCTGGAACGTAATACTCTTAACAAAAAATGTTTCTTCAAGGTTAGAAAAGATATTGTTTCGATAAATAAGTTATAGGGACGTAGGGATATGTAGAAAGTATGTATTTGTTGCTATGGGTTCAAAAAATTTATTTTCTAGCAACCGAGCATTATATCCGTATTCATAGTTGTTCCTTAAAAAAGAAGGAATCCTTATACCTCATTTCTTGTTTCATAAACACTCCTTGAGCAAAAACGCTCCCTTATCTCAAGTGAAGTCAGGAGGTCCCTTAAGGAAGATTTTATAACCTTTTATAACCAGGGCGAAGGCGGGATTTGCGACTAGTTACAAATATAAGAAATTGGTTATAAAATGTTATAAAATCTTCCTTAAGGGACCTCCTACCTTCCCTTAAGATAAGGGAGCATATAAGGAAGCATTTTTGCTCAAGGAATGTTTATGAAACAAGAAATGAGGAATAAGGATTCCTTCTCCCTTAAGGAACGACTATGAATACGGGTTTAAGTCTTATAAATCAAGCAATGAATGAGGCCTAAAAAATTGTTTACATATAAAAAGATACATTAGTGCTAGTTGAAAAGGCGCTAAAGCAATTAAATAATTTCTAGAATGCATGTTTTCGACTGGCGCTAGTGTGTTTATACAATATTTACATGTAAGCCAATATTATATTGGGTTTTTCATTTAAAATATTTTTTATTTTAAAGTTTTTTTTTTTTTTTTTAACTGAATATTTATAAAGGGAAATGTATATTGAGTATAATTTTGATAAAATAAAATATAGTACGGTATATATGAATAGAAAGAAATAGGTGGACAAAAACTAATTTATTACAGTATTATATTATTGACGGTATTTTTCGTTTGAAAAATACAACTGCCGGAGCAGTGACCACGCATACCCGACATCAATATGAGCAGATCAATTATTAACGCAGGTGTCACAGTTCCAAGTCCCATTAATATTCTCTTTGAGATGAGTCTGCGGGGCCTGGACCTCAACCCTCTGACGTCACAAGTGTGAAAATCATTCTGAATGATTTATTTCAGTGCGGTCAAAGGGAAAGTGGCTTCTCCATGTCGACTCAATGAGACTTTATTTTGGAAAAAATAAAAAAGCAAATGTGTGGGGTCGTGGGACCCCCGTCAGGAATGAAGTTCTTCACACCTTTTCTTCAACTCCAAATATAACTTAATATTAAAATTATTTTTAAAAATCTGGTGTGACTGGTCGCACAGCACACAACATTCTTTGGCAGGTGGGTATATAGAAATTTTTTTTCGGGGGGGGGGGGGGGGAGCCTGTTCTCAAAAAATTTTTCTGAGAAAAATTTCGTTTTTCGCGGAACAAAAATTTTGATTTTGCGGAACCAAAATTTTTTTCACGTGCCGTTCGCGGAATTATTGTCTCTATATATTCTTATAGGGCTATATGCATTTAGGAAATTTCGGGAGGGGGGGCCGCCCCCCCTTATATACGTCCCTGACTTTTGGTAAGAGAAAGTTGACATTTTAAAGAGCATTTAAGAACTTATTTAGAACTTAGACTTGATTTATAAATTTTAATTAAAATCGTTGAAGTGAATTTTGAGAAAATCGAAAAAAGAACTGAAAAAGTACACCAGTAAAGTAGTAGCACTCTTTGACCGATTTTGTTCATCATTATAATTTAACATTCTTTTAATTTCCAGCCGTTACTTAAATATAAATTAAATAAATATGTATCTTTATTGAAAGAGGGTGTCTCTTTTTAGTTTATTTTTAATCCATTTAACGGATTTGTTTCTGGTATCTCTGCCTTTAGTCTCCCCCCTCCCCCCAATTCAAAAGATAAATGGCTGATGGATAGACAAGCCACTTTACGAATGATTGAGAGGTTCTTATCTGCAGTAGACTTACTCTATTATTATGCTGAAAGCTACTGAGCTTATGGGGATAAAATTGACCAACATCAACCAACTGCTAAGCTTATAATATCAATCATTAAGGAATCAGAAGGGAAGGATAGATGACCCAGGGAATCTCTGAAGACTCTCTTATCGGGACACTGTTTGAGAAAGAAACCTTTTCAAAATCATCAGTATATTATTTTTTCACAATCAAACAAATAAAACATTTGAATTGATAGAAAATTTATTATTATTTATTATTATTGATAAATTTCAATCTTATTTTTTTTTTTTTTTTTTTTTTTTTGTTTATTCTCTTTCCAAGTGATTTTCTATTACTATTGTCAATCATTGAAAATTATCCAAAAGGAAGGGAAGCGCACAAAGGGAGCAAGTGAAAATTTATTATTTTAAATTATATATAGTTCAAATAGCACTCTAAACTCACCGGATGGCATTGACGAATTATCCTAGCTTAGGTTGACTTCCTTCTACATTGTTCAACGAATTGTGTTGTTTTTTTCTCGATCACAATATGGTAATCTGCAACAATCAAGACAAAGTTTTAATCCAAAATTCTAAATTGACCAAATAAAAATGTTTAATATAAAAATTTATACAAGTTGAAAGGTATGGCCAGCAGTTGAAGAAATTAACAAGAATGTGCAGATTTTTCATTTAATGAAAACAAAAGCGACGTTTAAGATTGGGATCTTCTTCAAGATTGTTGCTTAACGAAAAAAAGTCAAAATTTATGTTTCTCATGTTGATTAAGATGCCAACAGCTTCAAGAGAATTACTAAGTACTAAGCTACTATCATCTTATGCAAAATGAGAAACATAAATTTTGACTTTTTTCCTTAAACAACTAGCTTGAAGATGATTCCGTGCTAGGATCGAAACGTTTTTGTTTTCATTAAATAAAGGTGGCCGAAAAAATTTCCATTATTGTTAGTTTTTTACTTTCTCTTACCTTCTATATGAAATATAATGCCGAGATTTTGATGGATATACATGTTTTGAGGTCTCCGAGTCTAAAAAAGTGAGTCCCGCAAATTATTCTGTGTGTGTCTGTGCATGTGTGTCTGTGTGAAAATTTTTAAGCATAAAGGAAATGAGCTAGGAGGTTTAAATTTTATATAACATATTTAAGTTAGGCATCCCCCTAAGTCGTTAATTTCGATTCAAAATTCCTTTGGAACTTTATACACATTAAAAAAAAAAATTTCCAATTCTTTTGTATTTATTTGGATTCTCATTTGTGTATAAAATATCCAAATATGAGATTAAAATTTTGAAAAATGTCCATAGTTTATTTCAAGCAGTCAACATTTAAAATACACAGAGCCTATGGAAATTTTGAATCATTTGACTTTTTTTTACCTTTTTATTTTACTTATGAAATTCAAGTGCTATGGGAAACCAAATATATCTAGACACAAAAAATCTGGTGTGACAAGCACGGTGCACAACTTTCTTTATAAATTCCCGAAGGGTAAGAGAAAGTTGTGTGCTGTGCGTAGTCGCACCAGATTTTTCATAATAAAATTTAATATCTTAGTCGGTATATATCATATGTTCATTATAAAACAAATTATGTTAAAACATTTCTAAAGAAAAGGTTTTATTTTTAGAGGCTTTGTGGCTAATTTCGAAATCAAAATGTCGAAAGAGAAAGAAAATCCCAACTCCCCTTGAGTCCCTACAACAATTGTGCGCGCTTGTATGTTAGTTGCCTATGTGGCAGGCTTTCTTTTGAAATAAAATCAAAATAAAAAAGTTTCTTCTCTTAATTAAATATTCTTCAGATGTTTTCTTTTAAGAAAATTTTAATCTTGTATCTATTTTCGGAATAATTTTAAGCTTGAAAATAATAATGATAATAATATATAGAATATGTAGTTAAAGGACATAAGATGAAGGTAGGAGCCGCTTTATCAAAGTCTCCTTGCTGGAATCCTTCTTTATGGAGGTTTCGTCTCTTGCCTCTTTCTCTCTCCCACCCTTATCCCTTATCTTAGAAACGATACTTTGGACTAGGGGATAAGAAGAAAGAACCATTGCAAAAAATATATAAACTAATAAAAAAATAAAAATAAAAGGCAACGAGCGACATTAGATGATGTTCAGAAAGAAAAACAAAAAACTACCCCTTGTCACGTGGGCTTGGTTTCTGAATGAATCATAAATATTTATTTGTTTCTATCATAAGTTTTATGTAGCCAAAAACTAGACAAAGGGTTAAAAAAATTTACTGTCTTTTAAGATAAATAAGATAACAAATATTTATAATTATAATTTTTGATTATAATATGATTAAACTAAATCAGAGATTTTCAAACATTTTTTTTTCGGGTACCATTTATGTGAATAAATGATCGATCTCGTACCAATGACAGGTCTAGATCAAGGCTAAAATATTCTTCTCTTTAAATCAAATAATTTTAACCTCCTTTCTTTCATAAAGAAATTCAGACACATTTTTAATTGGTAATTAATATAGGGACCTATAAGAAAAACTTATACAGAAATGTTTTTAAGCATTGTTAAACTTCACGGCCAAAAAAAAAATATAAGTTTAGACATAGGCGTAGCCGAGGGGGGGTTTTGGGGGTTCAAACCCATCCCATGGGACCCAAGTCATGACTAGATATTTAATACAAATTATATTTCACATAGGGTAAGAGAAAGTAAAAGATAATAATTTACTCTAGCTAAAAAAACAAACTAAAATGATTTATAAATACACTAAAATAATCTTAAATTTTTGAAAAAAATTTCTTGATCCCCCCCCCCATCAAAAATTTCTGGCTACGCCAATAAGTTTAGATATATTTAAATAAATTTTTAATTTTGAACGATTAAAAAAAACTTGTATAAATAGTTTATGATGATGTCGGCTTCCGTAGGAAAATTTGAGAAAGGCTAAACTAAATTAAAAATATTTTTTTTTTTAGACTTTCAGTTAAAATATTTAAAAAATCTGGTGTGACTGGCGCACAGCACACAACTTTCTCTTACCTTCGGTAATCGAATGTTGTGTACTGTGCTTGTCACACCAGATTTTTTGTGTCGACATGTATTTAGTTTCCGACAGTACGGTACATTCGATTTTCAAAATGTAAAATTTATAAGTATGACAAAATATTTATATTTTGTTACCATGGCAACCATTTCTCCTATCTTTTCTATGGAGAACAAGAGTAAAGTGGTCTTCAGAAGATTTCAATCACAAAATGAGAATATACATTTTAAAGAGAATCTAAAAAATAATTGATTTTTGAATTTAAAAAAAAATCGTTGGAGCAAATTTTGAGAAAATCGAAAAAAACTGAAAAAGTGCATCAGTAAAGTGCTAGTACTCTTTGGTCGATTTTGGTCAAAAGCTTCGTGTCAGGTCCCATGGGGGGTGCCTAACTTAAATATAAAATTTCAACCTCCTAACTCTTTTCGTTCTTGAGATATTTTGTTCACAGACACACACACAGACAGACACACACACAGACACACACACACAGACAGACCATGTCGCGAAAACCACTTTTTTGGATTCAGGGGACCTCAAAACATGAAGATCCATCAAAATCTCGACATCGAATTTTTGACATGAATCCAATACTTTCTCTCTCTATATATATTAACATATATATAGAGGTAAGAGAAAGTAAAAATTTTTATATCAAATTGTTGTGTAGGCGATATATGATAAAAAAATCTGGTGTGACTGTCGCACAGCACACAACTTTCTCTTACCTTCGGTAATCGAAAGTTGTGTTCTGTGCTTGTCACACCAGATTTTTCGTGTCGACATATATTTAGTTTCCGCCAATATATTAGAATTTAAGATGTCAAATTTTTATAAACATGGGAAAATATTTATATTTTGTTACCATGGCAACCATTTCTCCTATCTTTCCTATGAAGCACAAGAGTAAAGTGTGCTTCAAACAATTTTGAGGGCGAAACGAAAATATACATTTGAAAGAGCATCTAAAAAATAATTGATTTTTGAATTTTAATCAAAATCGTTAGAGCGAATTTTGAGAAAATCGAAAAAAACTGAAAAAGTACATCAGTAAAGTACTAGTACTCTTTGGCCGATTTTGATTAAAAGCTTATTTTCACGCCCTAGGCGGGTGACTAACTTAAATATAAAATTTCAACCTCATAGCTCAATTCCTTCATGCTTAAAATTGAACACACACAGACACACAGACACACAGACAGACACACAGACAGACAGACCATGTCGCGAAAACCACTTTTTTGGATTCAGGGGACCTCAAAACGTGAAGATCCATCAAAATCTCGACATCGAATTTTTGACATGAATCCAATACTTTCTCTCTATATATATATTACATATATACATAGGTAAGAGAAAGTAAAAAAAGTCTCATTTTTATTTTTTTTATATATATAGACCTCAATATTTTATCATATAAAATCAAATTTAAATAAGAATAAGCTATATAAAATTAATTTTAAAAGTACTGTAAATATCTGTCAGGATCAGTTTGATTTATTCATTAAAAATAAAAATTTAAATTTTCTTAGTCGCAAGAGATATGATTGAGAATTTTTTTTTTATATAAATATACATATATTGTAATAATAAATAATTTATTGAAGAGTCCTTTTGCTGTAGGTATAATATTGAAAAATTTTTGACATTTATTGCAAATTGAATTTAAATAAGTTTTCTATTTTATACAATATATTTTTTTATAAAATGAGTTTTTTGGCCAAGAGAAAAACTGAAACCTTCATAAAAATTCTCCTCCCCCTCAAATATTAATCTTATTCATATCCAGACATGTCATGTCTATGAAATAGAAAGTTTGTTTTTCCTTGCATATGTATTCTTTATAAAAATATACATAAATGATTAAATAAATTTTGTAATCTTTTATTCAATTCTAAAATAAAGGTAAATAAATTTTATTTATCTTTTCTCCCAGACTGAACATTTTATTATATTTCATATTAAGCATCAGATGGGAATATTTCAATTTGGTCACCTTTTGCCACGAATCTTTAGTTTATATATTATTGAAAATTATACATTTCCATTATTATTATTATTATTTTTTTTTTTTAACATTCACCTTTATTCTCATTCACACTCACAATCACACCGCATTCACACAGTCTTTTCGGCAACTCAGGCCATTTAAGACTTTAAACGATATCCGTTATTTATAATTATACATATTGGGGTTCAGGCATTCTTATATAAGCATTTGGTATCCAAATGCCTTATATAAATCATCGGACTGCCTGGGGTCCGAACCCGCGACGTTCGGTATATGAGGTTAGCACGCTAACCTCTACACCATCCCCGAGGGCTATTATTATTATTATCATCAACAAACAATTCTTCATTTCATTGAAACATATCATAAATTATATCTCGTAGCCTGAGAATGTAGAGACCAAATAATAATAAGCTTTTTGAAACCATTCGCAATCTTAGACAGTGCAGATTATATGTATATCCGCGGAGCCTATCATGACCCCAGGCGTGCACGTGGACCTCGTGTCAGTCAGGCATCACCCTATATATTGAAGAAATAATTTTAAGAAAGAAAATAAATCTTAAATTTTTTCAGTGTCTTGATCTATCTGAGCTAATACATATTCATTTTTTTTTCTTTTTTAATATTATTCACGAAGAAAAATGTTGACCTCATTTTCTTAAATACTTAATATATTTTATATTCAGACGATATATTGTTTATGGCCTTAAAATAACGAATTTATTGTTTCTTTTATGAATCTTATTTTAGTCAGGTAATTCGTTAAAGGATGATTTATTTCTATTTAAATACATAAGAATTATGTTCTTCATGTTCTCTTCATAGATAAAGTTATGATTTTTTCTTTTTAGTAAAGAAAATCAAGATAAAGTGTTTATTTAAGGATTCCTTTAATCAATTATAAATAAAGTGTTTATTATACATTGCCTGCCATTCTGATGAATATATAATAACTTAAATTTATACAAATAAAATTATTTTATTGGCAGTCAGTAGACAAACGGAAAATAATTGAAGTTTGATGAAAATCAAACAAAACATTAGTTCTATTTGATGTTCGGTAAATAGGCCAATTTGTGTAAAATGTAGTCATCAATCAATGAATTAACCAACAATGCTAATTCAAAAATTGAAGAGTATTTACACTTATCCTACGAATATACAAGGGTTTTTGGGAATGAACTTGAATATAAAATGACAATATTAACATAAATCTATAAGCTACTATTAGTATATAAAAAATCATGTCACCTTTTCTTTAAATTAAAAAAAAAAAAAAACGATACCACTGGCAGAAAAAATTAGTTCATGTGTGAGAAGAAAAATTAAAGTAAATATTTTTAAAATATTTCTCAAGTGATAAAAAAAAAAAAAAAATTTTAATTAAAAAAAGAAATATAACTTTTATTAAAATTTAACCTCTCGTTGAAAAATTTTGTAAATTCAAATTAAATATACAAATTATACGCTAGGTTATATGTTTAAAATATTTATTAATACCTAAAGTGACACTCAGGTGTCATCATCAGAAGGGATTTAAATTGTTAAATTATTCAAGTTGTTAAATCACTTCTGATGATGGCACATGAGTGTCGGATTAAGTGTAAATACGTATATAATTAATAAATTTTTTAAACATATTACCTAGTGTATAATTTAATAAGTTTTATTGTGTTGCCATTTTCCCTGCTCTCGACGCTTAAATTCAAATGGAACAAAAAAAAAATGATTCGCAGATCGAAAAAAAGCAGTAGAAAAAAGGCCACTAATTAGGAAAAAAATCAAGAATCTGTTCCAGTTGATTGGGAAAATTTTAATAAAATATTTTTAACCGAATTAGAGGCAGGAAACGAATTTACTATCAGAATCTCTAAATCCCTGAATCCCTTAAAGTAGCTAAGTTAAATAAATTTTTCAAGATAAGTACGGGGGTTTGAGTATCATTTTGGGGCGTATATTTTGCAAAGCTGTTATATACATGAGTATGGTTGTTTTCCAGGTGAGCGGCCAGCAGCGATGCAGACCGGCTCAGCAGGCCTGTCCAACAGCTCCCTCAACATCGTCACTGTCATTCTGCTCAATGTGGCTTATACGCTTCTTTTGGCCGAACTCCAGCTGAATCACGGCCGTCGTGGCATCGTCACCAGATAATCGACACACTCACACATACACACATACATTCGCGACTAACATACTAACACACAACTACACACAAACACACACATTCTAATATATATATACGACATTTACAGGAAGAAAAAAAACACCTTACCCTAAGGGAGTCAGGAAACCAATTTGAAAAAAAAAAAAAAATTGAGAAAATTTTTTGGCATTTCTTCGCAACGAAAAAAAAATCCCACCACACACGCCTTTAATCCATCAATCATCAAACCAAAGCCAAAAAAAATAAACATTTCATGTAAATAAAAAATTTTAAATATTTAAATAAAAAAAAAAAATGTGTAAATATGTATTGATTTGTCTATAAAAAGTGCAGTGAAATTATTAAAAAAAAAAAAAAATAATAATAATAAGAAACACTGAAAATAAACTTTGAGTGTGAATGAAGAATTTATATTATGGTTACCAGGGTTTTTTTGATATTAAGTCTTGGGAAATTGTATAATAAAAAAAAAAATACTCATTGGTGAAAAAAATTAATTCTTCAAAAGAACAAACTCATTTATTCAAAAAAAAAAAAAAAATTATAAAATAAAAAATAAAAAAAAAAAAAAAAAATTATAATGTTGTCTATAGTTTCCTGTCTGTAGTCAATACCCGTTATTTTCATAAAAATTTCTTCAAAAAAAGTTGTTTTTGAAAAAAAAAAAAAAAAAAATTGGAAAAACACAATCAAAATATAAATAAATATTAAAACTACTCAATCTCTAAACATGTTTTTTTTATACTAATAATAATATAATTAACATAAATATCAATAGGAACTCACTCATTGTACATTATTGTATTATAATATAAATATTTTAAGAAGCTGTTGTGAAAATATTATTTTTTATTTTTATTATTAAAAAAAAAAAAACATTATTACTCAATACAATGGAGATTTTAAGAGGAAATAAACATTTACAATTTAAATAAAAACTCAAATTCAATTTGAAATGAATCTATCTAATATGTGTGTGATAAAGATGTCTTTATTTTTGTTCTTTCTCCTATAAAAAAAAAAACTCGATGTTAATATAAATATTCCATTATTCGGCTCTTAATTGTGATTAATTTAATTTCAATTTATGTATATTTTTTTTTTTGTAAAAAACATGTTTATTGATAAAGAAGTTTTATTCAATTGCTATACAGAGACATTCCTTTAAAGACTAGGGATATATATGAAAATTTATTGTTACCTGATAATTTCTTATTTATTAAATATTTAAATATTTTTTTTTAGAATCTCTTATAATTTATCTGTACATACATAAAGTGGATATGTTGGATGATATAAAATAAGAAAAGAAAAAATGTTTGTAGAATAAAATATCAAATCAACTTTTCATATTTTCCCTAGTTTAATTATAAATCTTATTGAATTTTTTAAAATTTAGTGATTTAGGGGTGCAGCAATCAGGGAAATTTTTTCACCGTTTAAATGAAAATTACCAAATAAAAGACAAGTTTCGACCAAAATTTATTTAATCTTCGTCAGCCCATTGAGGAATTATTCACATTTATCCGAAATATTTTTCAATTCCAAATTTTTATTTATATGGTGAAAAAATCTCACGCTTACAATCCATTAATAATTACTAATATTAAGTCATAAACATTATTTTATAAATTTATTCTAATGGGGAGTTCTAAAAATGCTACTAAATCTGGGGATTTGGAAAGTTTTTAGATAAATTAAATATGATTAATAAAAGATTTGTTCTTCAGTTTATAAAATAATATGATGTTCAATTAAAAAAAAAAAAATAAATAATAATAAAAACATGTATCATTTGCATTAATTCGTTTGAGTTAGTTTCTGGAAGGTAGGCCAACGTAAAGTGTTTTTAGAATAATTTCTCCAGGCCCTTAGACCGAATCATTCATGCCTACTAATTACTTTTTCAAAAATTTTCCAAATCAATAAAAGTAGAAAAAATAAATAAGTACTGTATAAATAAAAAAAGATCAAATCTTCATTGCAGAAAATTTTTTTCTAATTCTCCTTCTAGAATATCATGATCCTGATTGAGTAGATGCAATTTTAAAATATATTAATAATATCAAATTAAAAATTGGGATATTTAGGTTAATTTCACTTTGCCGCGACAGAGCTAAGAATGAATTTTATTTTTGATAAATTTTATATTAATATAATATTTGATAGATTTCTTATAAAAATAATTATCAGATAAACCTACGGTTTTAATTAAATTATGTATAATTATTAATATTATATCCTATTATAATTTATTTTCAAGTTTTATAAATTTGAAAAAATTAATAGATTTATAAATTTTGATTTGAAGTTTATTAAATTTTATAGAGACAATTGGGCCTACTCTTGAAAATTTATATACAATAACAAAATTTACAAAACAAAAAGAAATAAAACGACCAATTTATTTGAGACCATCACCGCCAGATTGGCCTAACCCACATTTCACTTTTTTTGTTTTATGCCTTAGTATCTATTAAATCGTTAATTCCAGAGCAGTACTGTATTACTATATCATGAGAAGTACTGTACTACACTGGAATTCACTATTTAATAAATACTAAGGCATAAAACCAAGAAAGTGAAATGTGGGTTAGGCCTTCTAGCGCTGATGACCTCATTTATTTTCTAGGATCCGACCGAAGTTTCGGTTTCGGCCAAAAACCAGCCGAAACTTTAGTTTGAAAAGACATTTGGTACCCAAATGGCTTAAATAAAATCATCGGGCTGCCTGGGATCCGAACCCGCATCCTTTGATATACAAGGCCAGCAGGCTAAACCTTAGCAGGCCCTCGTATACTTAAAAAAAAAAAAAAAAAGGTAAAATGGTATGAATTTTGTATAGGAAATTTTAAGAAAAAGTGAAACAAGTTTCGCTTTAGGCCGAAACTAAAACTGAAGCCGAAATTCGGTTTCGGCTGAAAATCTTGTTTCGGTCGGACCCTATTAATTTCTGAAAGATTTTTTATTTATTTATTTTTAAATCTGTAGGCTTATCGTGGGAGTTCGCTTTGTGGTTTATAATCTCTGGAAGGATAAGATAAAATAATTTTTAAGAATTAGTTACAAAATAATAGACAAATTATAATTTTTTCGTTTTCGCTCCTCTTTTACCTAAGGGCTTTTTATTTGACCTTTTTCTTCAAGAGAAAATTATAACTTTAATGACCGTCTAAATATGGTCATGGGCGTAGCCAGACATCTTGTTAGGGGGGAGGCAACCCCTCGTTAGGGCGAGAGGGGGGGTGTTTCTAATTAATATATACATAGATTATTAATTATTTATTTAAATAAAAAAAAAATTAAATTAATGTAGTGGATCGGAGCGTTAAAAAAAAATTCCCAATGGGAAAAATATATATTTGTTTTTTTTTTTTTAATTTTTAGGACAAGCCAGGGGGGGGGGCAATGGCCCCTCTCTGCCTCCCCCTGGCTACGCCCATGAATATGGTGCTCCAAGCAGCTCCGGCTATTTTCACATTAATCCTGTACTTTTAGAATACAAAATATTTCTATGATTTCCAAAAGTTTCTTTCATTTTCAAATAAAATAAACTGATTTTTTATGGCGTTTTCGATTCACTGCTCCAGTTAAAAGAGTTGTTCAAAAAATAACAAACCCCTTTAAAACACTCGACCGAATAAATAGTTCTTGCAAGCCCTAAAGATATTTACTAACTAAAAGTATATAGAGAGAGCTTTGTTTGAAATAATTCGGCGTTTTCAAATAATATCCTAAATGACTAAACAAGTTAATACATGTATATCATTTTAAGGTAAAGAAATTTGCGCGATGATTGTGTTTGATTGGACAAATCGTGTCCACTGGGGGACGGACTATTTTTATCCTAGATCACCGGCCCATTTATGCATAAACTCTCAAATTTCTTTATCTTAAAGAAATTTAGATTAACAATACTAAGGTAAATATAAATTTCTAAAATTTTAGTTATTTTTTTATGAGCAACAAATTAAATGTCTCATGTGACAATGTTTTGTGATTAATTTTGCCTTCAGATTGGAGAATGTTATTTTGACTAAATAAACAAAAGAAAAATTCGAAGGATAAATAAGCCTATCATAGTAATATATAAAGCGCTAGCCACTCACTTGCGTTTTATGTGCCTGTTTACGACTCTCTCTCAGTGGTAGAGTAAGAAGAAGCGAAGTCAGAGAGGGAAATTTAAAATTTTCAAATTTTGCAATTGCAGGCCGAAGGCGAGCAAGGGGGCCCAGGGGGCTCAGGCCCATAGCCGAAGGCGGGATTTACCACTTGTAACTTTATAAAGAGCCCCAATTGTCTATATTAGCAAAAAGGTCAAATAAAATTCGTCCGTTTCACAGGGATCAGAATAAAAACCCTACAGGGAGAAAAATGTTTTTACAGACCCTCAATAAAATCATATAGATTATACTAATAAATTATTTTTATTCTCTGGAGTCATTTCATATGGAATCAGCACAGAGAGAATATTCTTTTATTTATTTATTTTTAATAATTATTATTACTATTGTTGGAGATAAATAAGATCAAAAGGATTTTATTTTTTAAGAAAGAATGAGACTGAAAAATTTCATAAAACGTTATCTTTTTAAATTGTAGTAAATGTAAAAAATATGAGCAAGATTAATTTTTTTTTTTTTTTTTTTTTTTTAAAAATTCCCCCCCGGAAAAAATTTCCCACGAAAAACAAAGGGGAACACCCCCCCCCAGCCAGTCTGCATAGGGAAATTTTAGGGACACAGAGGGATATGCACGCCCGCGGCAGGGACACACATTTTTCTTCTGATCACTTATTTCGATCTACTGTGTGCATCCCTAGCCCGGGGGTGTGGATCCCTAAAAGTTCACTACGCTACTGCGGGCGTGTGGATCCCTCGATCATTTTTACTCGGGCTCTTGGGGTTAATTGAAAGGTTATTCTCCATCATAAGAATGGTGTGAAGTTGTAATTCAATTTTATCTTTTAGGGATTCCATTAGTCTATTTCGAAAAGGAAATTTTAAGGCATAGGTTGAGTTTTGGTCATTTTGATTAATTATAAAAATTTTTTATTAATAAATTTTAGTCAAAATTTTAATTTTTAATAGACCCCAGCTTAAAAAAATTAATGTTTTTTTCTTAAAAATTATTGTTTTAGAAATAAGGGAATAAATATTCTGAGTAGGCTTATATTTGAGGTAAAACTTTCAAATATGAAGGTAGACTACTAAACAAATACAGGTGTAGATAAATTTCAATAGACTTCTATTTAATCTTTTCGTTTATATCTCCAATAATAGTTGTCTAATAATTAAATTTTTTAGGAGCCAGATCACTTTTTTTTTAGAGTATCTGTCTGAATCAATATGAAATGGCTCAAATATTGTACAAATATTTAATTTTTTTCTATTAAATAAACTATTTATTTGTTTTAAAAACAGAGTTAATCTCTAATGTGAATGTCTCTGTATATAAATATTTTATAGTATAAATATATATATATATATATTTATTAAATATAAATATATGTGTATATATTTATATATAAATATATAACACGAATTGGTTTAATCTGTAATTTGTTGTGTAATGTATGTTATAAAAAAAAAAATAAATAGGCTTAAAATTGTTACTATATATACATAAATATATAGCAGGTGTGAATCAGGAGAATATTCAGATGACGAAACATTTATAAAGCGGCTGGTGCCGCTTTGAGAGTTAAAGAATGTATAAAAAAATAATAAAAAAAATGGTTTGGGTGCATTTTAAAACGTCTAATATTTTAAAAAACAATAAAGAATAGAATTATTAAAAGCCTTATGTTTGGACGCGATATCTCCATCCCTTTTTTTTCTCTCATTTTCATCTCCCTCTCTTCCATAAACTGAATTTTTTTATCTCGTCTGGGTCATTCTTTGTCTTAATGAGTTGGAACTTGTCAGGCCTCAATTTGCGACTTTGCAAAAATTAATAGATTCCACCTTTTTTTTTTTTTTTTTTTTTGTAAGCGTGAAATATAGATTATTTTTCTCATTTTCTTTTTCTCCTCCATTTTCCATTATTCTCCCCTTCAACTCTTTTTTAGCGTCTTTGACAATTAAAACGGATGATCTAACTGGTATTGTGATATAGAATTTTTATTATAATAAAAAATAATTTCAAAAGAAAATTAAAAAAATTTTAAGAAAAAAAAAATGTAAAAAAGATATTTTATAATTCCCTAAGCTTGGCGCTTTGGAGGAGATGAGGGCGTGATTGCGTGATGAATAGCCCCTCTCCAAAGGAATGAATCAAAATCACTCAAGAAAAGCAAAAAAATTTAAAAAATCTTAAAATTCTTAAATGACGAGAAGAGAGTTATCTCCGAAATATGTTGCTAACATATGTGTAGTTAATTTTTTTTACGGTTTTTTTCGACATATGAGGCTAGTTACTATTTACTTTCTCTTACCTATATATGAATATATATATATAGAGAGAAAGTATTGGATTCATGTCAAAAATTCGATGGCGAAATTTTGATGGATATACACGTTTTGAGGTCTTCTGAGTCCAAAAAAGTGGTTTTTGCAACATGGTCTGTCTGTGGATTAAAATTCATAAATCAATTATTTTTCACTGCTCTTTAAAATGTATATTCTCATCTTGCCATTGAAATCTTCTGAAGACCACTTTAATCTTGTACTTCATAAGAAAGATAGGAGAAATGGTTGCCATGGTAAAATATAAATATTTTCCCATACTTATAAATTTTACATCTTGAATTCTAATATATCGGCGCAAACAAAATATATGTCGACTCGAAAAATCTGGTGTGCCAAGCACAGAACTTTCGATTACCGAAGGTAAGAGAAAATTGTGTGCTGTGCGACAGTCACACCAGAGTTTCTTGAATTCTTATATATCGGTGGAAACTAAATATATGTCGACACAAAAAATCTGGCGTGGCAAGCACAGAACACAACGTCGCTCAGGCATAATTTTGTATTTCAATTGTTTATTTGTTATAGGGCCTTAGTAATAATAATGGGTTGAAATACATGCATATGTAATATAATGTTTGTAGAAGAATATTATAATTTAATTAAGTACCAGTGTGCACTCGAGCCTTGGTGTAATGATTGGCATTCTGGCTATTTGTACTAAGGGTCGTGGGTTCGTTGGTTCGCTTCCCTTCCCATTCCACAAAAATTTATTTAATTAATTTAATTATAAGAACCGTCGGCCAAAATAAATACTTTTGCGTATTATCCGTTTATTTGTAAATATTTCGAGCCCACTGATATGGAATCATCTTCAGTACAATCAATAGATGTTTTGCAAATCGTTACCTTCTCCCAGCCAATATGACAAAATAGCTGAGCATTCCATTAATGCAATTTTTATACATTTTTTTTTAAATTAAAATTGCATTAATGGAATGCTCAGCTATTTTGCGCGTTTAAGCTATTTGGATAGCAAAAATTACCCTTTATGATAGATATTAATTTTCAATTTTCGATGATTCGACTGAATTTAAATAGGTATTTGTTTATTTTTCATTTTATTTTTCTACAGTAGGTAGAGTGCACAATAAATTTCCAAAAATTACACTCAATAAATTCTCAATCAAAATCCCAAAAAAAAAAGTTCTAAACTATAATTGTTCACCAGTAAGTATCATCATCATACTTATTAATAAAGCCCTAAGAAGGTGTCCGATGTGTGAAACAACCAATCAGGTCTCAGGGATGCCTCAAGGATAGCGCTGATTGGCGAAATACAGAGAGGGCGGAGTCGGAGAGGCAAATTTAAAATTTTTTTTTAACCAGGAGAGATATCAATTTGGTTTCTTCCCTAAAACCTTCCCTTGATATGAATCTAAATCGTTGTTACAGGGTTTTTTGAAATTAGGCCCCTAAGTACCCCAAATCGCCAATTTAGAGTAAAAATTTGATTTTATAATAGATTTTATAAAGTTTGCCCTAGATTGGGTGCCCTTTATAATAAATATTATGCAGTTATAACTCCAGGGTGGATGCTATTTATAATAGATGATTTTCTGCTGGCTCCAGGATGGGTACCAGTTAGGATGAATTTTCGTTTCCCGTTGCCAAATTGTCGTTGAAGATGGTTGATGGTGGGGGAAGGGTTCACACGCACACACACCAAATGACAACACGAAATTTTTGGGTTAACAATTATTAATTAACACGTAATTGGTTTAATTCTTCTTTAAAATGATACAGTAATAATATGAATAACGATAAAAATGTATAACAGGTAACAAGTTGAAGAACGTAAAAAAAATATTTTATAAATAAGAAACTATATATAATATTTAAGATATTATATACATCGCGTAGGTAAGCCGCGAAACGGAGATTTATATAATTAGATGTTACTTCATGTACCCGAAAAAAGATATAAGGGTGTGCCGCTGGGAGTTGAACCACAGATCCACCGATTTGCGCTCAGTGTGCCCTTACCACTAGACCACAGCACGGCATGAAGTAACATCTAATTATATAAATCTCCGTTTCGCGGCTTACCTACGCGATGTATATAATATCTTAAATATTATATATAGTCTCTTATTTATAAATTAGTTAAAATTGAGGTCGTCTCAACTATACCAACTGGATTGCACCAGGTTGACGGAGGAATTTGTGGCGCCAAATCCGGGTCCATTCCTCCCGATGGCTAAATATGCTTTCCAACTGAGTTCATATACCCGAATGCCGTGCTGTGGTCTAGTGGTAAAGGCACACTGAGCGCAAATCGGTGGATCCGTGGTTCAACTCCCAGCGGCACACCCTTATATCTTTTTTCGGGTACATGAAGTAACATCTAATTATATAAAAAATATTTTAATTAGAGAAAAAAAAAAACTGGGTCATTAATTAACCAGAAAAAAAAATATTAATACATAAGGGTTATGTAATAAAAAAAATATAATAATATTGACAAGGGCTGTCGAATTAATTTTTGCAGGACGCAAAAATATTGTGAATAAACAAATGCAACTGTTCAGGACGAGAGTCACAAAGCAAATGAATTGTGCTCGTGTCGTTCGCATGAGGCGACGGAAATTTTATACAAAAGTCGTTAAAAATACGTTAGAAAAATTTTAGAGAAAATAAACGAATTTTCTACTTGAGAAAAATAAATGAATTAGATAAAATAAAAAATAAAATTGGGAATTTAGAATTGGAAATAAAATTAAATTAAAATAATTAATTTGCCGGTTACAATTTTACTTTAATTTGTAAACCAGAAGAGATATCAATTTGGTTTCTTCACTAAATCCTTCCTTAGATAAAAATCTAAAATCGTAGTTTCAGAGTTTTTTGAAATTCGACAGCCCCCCCCCCCACCAAATTTTTTATACTTCTATTTCTTCAAATATTAACATGCTTTTTTGGATTTAAAATTCTTGAATGAATATCTATCAAGGGGTTTAAAAGTTTAAAGATTTTTTGTATAATTGCCCCCCCCCGAAATTTTTAATTCTACTATTTCTTCAAATATTAACATGCTTTTTTGGATTTAAAATTCTTGAATGAATATCTATCAAGGGGGTTTAAAGTTGATTTTTTTTAATAGGTCCCTGTCCGCCTGATTTCATTTGCATGCCTGTTGGCCCGAATCAGATTATTAAAGGGAAATTTAGACTTGCTACCCGCCCGTAATTTTCTCATGGCCTTCAAAACCCACAGGCCGGGCCGGGTGAATACTCAAATGTTAAACTTGATTCATTGTATTTTCATTTAGGCAAAAATAATATGGGCTTTAAAATTAAGAGGAAAACTACTGATCACGTCCCGAGACGCCGCCCGCCAGGTCCAAGTTGGGATGGGCGCGGCGAAGCCGCGCCTTTCTCAACTTGTTAAATAATAATTGTTAGAGTTTTGTGGGTTGTTCGTTTCAGGTGTAAGGTGTCAAGAAGTGTAATAATCAGGAGGTGGGATGGTTAGTACGTGTCCTTATTTAATGATTAATACCCGTTTGGGTTTTCCAGGGGCATTCTCATTCTCACGTGTGCTTAGGATTAAAATAGATGGGGTTCGTTCTACTCTCACATCTGTTGCTAGACAAATGAATACAAATGATTTTTCTGTATAACACTTTATAACCAAGCCTTCTATTAATCATATAATGCTTAATCGATTATTTAAAATTTCATTAAGAGTTGGCAGGTAAACACAACCCTTCCTCATTCATTAAATACTATTTTACCATTAATAATTTATTGCTAAAAAAATCATATAGAGTATAGAATGACATGCTTATAACAGTTAGTGTTAATATGAATAAATCATTGGTTACAATCAGTTATGGGCATGGTCGCGATCTTTTTGGATTTAAATCCGAAAATTCATTTCGTTCTAGAATTTTCGGATGTGGATCGAAATCCTTTTTTTAGGAAGATCTTGGATCTGGATCGAAATCATTTTTGTTGTATATCCTTTTAATTCATCCAAACGCCTAAAAATCATGTCCGGATCAGATTTTCGAATCGCGGATCTGAATTTGCGGATCCTTTTTCTAGCTCGGATCTGCGAATGGGATCGCCCGAGTTTGTCGGATCGGGTCGCTAGTTCTTTTGCATCAGCCGCATCGGATCGTCAGAACTTGCCGGATCCTTTTTAAAGGATTTTGCCCATCCTTGGTTACAATTTGATAAAAACCTCGTTCGTTAGTGGGAGAATTACCCTAATCGCTCAATTTTTTTAAAATTTAGATATCTCGAAAATTAAAATAAAAAAATAAATTTCATTTAAAGAAAAAGATAAAAGAAACTGATATTTTAACCCTATCTATAAGTTATATTTCATAGGGAAGATAGGAGAAATGGTTGCCATGGTAACAAAATATAAATATTTTCCCATACTTATAAATTTTACATCTGAATTCAAATGTTCCGTACTGTCGGGAACTAAATATATGTCGACACAAAAAATCTGGTGCGACAAGCACAGAACACAACTTTCGATTACCGAAGGTAAGAGAAAGTTGTGTGCTGTGCGTCAGTCACACCAGATTTTTTTTTATTTGATTCTAGCATAAGACTGGTTCAGTCAAAGTAAGTTTACGAATTAGCATATACGAAATTGAGTTTAGTTTTTTTTTTTTTTAATATCGAAATAAAAGTTATTTTTATCATTCTTCAGCTTTTTTATTTCAATATTATGAATAGTTAAAAAATATGAGATTTTGAACCGAATTCTCTCTTCTAAGTTATACTGGTAGGTACATTCAGCCCCTTTAAATAGAACCAAGATTACAAAAAAATATTATCCCATCCTTGGAAGCATCACTTAATATTAGAGTAGGGTACAGCATGTTCATCTGCTGACATTAACCTCATGTTTATTTTATAGTATTATTAGTAGTACTACTATTCTTGGTTTAATAGGCCTAAGATCCGCAGAGTAAACATTTTCAGTACACTAGGTGGTTTAGCCATGTTTGTTTCTCAGCTAAGGGGTTTGAAGGTGCGATTTCAGCGTCATTGTCACTGTTGTCTGTAAATCCCTTCATTATTAAGTAGTTTAACAATACCTCCTTAACTTAGAAGTTAGAGCAAATAGGTTTAATATGTTCTGAGTTACATATACTATTGTATAAAGATGGTGTGGGGTGGGTAATTGTCAAGCAAGGTGATAAAAGTCTGGATGGGTATCTAAAATATCTAAATTATCATAAAAACTTAATTTTAAAAGTCTATAATTAAATAAATGGTCGCCAAGGGCACAAAATATAAATATTTTCCGTAGTTTTTTTTTTTTTTTAATTATAAATTTGACCATTTTAAGGAGATGAGGATAGGAAGTAGAGCCCTGCACGGGCCGATTTTTTTTGGCCCGTACCGGCCCGTGCCCGTATTTTTTTTTTTTTCCCCTTATACATTTTTAATAAAAAACCTACGCTTTTTCATGATCTCAGATGTCGGAAAAAAGAAATATTTTAAATTTTTTTTATAGGCCCGTGCCCGCCCGATTTCATTTGCATGTCCGCCCGCCCGAACCCGTTTATTTAGACTTGCTACCCGCCCGTCATTTTTTCATGGCCTCCAAAACCCGCCCGGCCCGTGGGCCGGGAGGGCTACGGGCCTACGGGCTTACCCATACCCGTGCAGGGGTCTAATAGGAAGTCTATAATGGAATAAAACGATGTTTATTCGTCGACTTTTCGGGTGCTATTTACCTATAGCTAATGAATCAAGACGGTTTTTATTTTCAAATTTTTTAAAAAGTTTATTTGGTTGCCTAACTTTTAGGATAACTATCAATATGAATCTTTCCTCGGGTTTTTTATTTGTTTTGGATGCTTTAGTTGTTGAGACCAGTGCCGGATTACCCATTAGGCGGAGTAGGCAATAGCCTATGGGCCCCACGCTTTTTAGGGGCCCCGCAATATTAGATTTTTAACAATTTAAAATAAATGATGGGGCAGGCAGCCAGGAAATAAGCCTCTACGAAATGACACTCAAGAATAGTAGGGGCAGTTAATTAAATAACGCCATTCTAAGTGCATTTCATACTCTCGAAAATGGACTGAGGATGGATGGCGTTATTTAATTAAAGCCGAAACTCTCCCCACTACACTTGAGTTTCATTTCGTAGAGACTTATTTCCTGGCTGCCTGCTTCATCACATTAGGTTTTTTAAAACTCTTTTTCGGCATCTGAGGTCATTTAAATCCCGCAGCTATTTATTTAAATTTATTGGTAGCCAATTCAATTTAAATGAATTTTTGTAGTGGAGGCAAACCCTCGACCACTGGTAAAAGTGGGAGGAGTATATATAATTATTTTTCGAGAGGGGGGGTCTGAACTCATTTTTGAATATTTACCCCTCCCCTATTTATAAACATATTTTAAAATTATATTGTTTTATCTAATGGGAAATGCCTTAATTTAAAATGTATCTAAATTTTGATTTTTTCACGAGCCCCTTGGGGATATTTTGAATATATCGGGGAGGGGAGGGGGGGCAGGCAGGCTCTAAAACCGTTATATAATAAAATCATATTGGTAAAATTAATAGCTGACGGGGTCCGAGATTTCGACTGTCGAGGGGCCTCCATCTTCCTTAATCCGGCACTGGTTGAGACCTATAATAATAATAATTGAAGTGAAAATAACAGGGGAGTGTTCGCTTGCCCTTCTGAGAGACAAAAATGTACTCAAATTATATGACAATTAATTCAAACAAATAGGAAAGGAGTCTATAATTTTTAATTTTTTTTATAAAATAAAGAAAATTAACATTTAAACTCCTTATAAGATATTAGCATATCAGAGTTTTTACCGGAGTACTTAATTATATAATAATAAATTAAAAAATTGAAAAACTTTATTATATAACAATTAGGTTTTTTAATGTGAATTAATATAATTATGTAATATTAAGGTGCGTAGACATCTGCGCTATTATATCGAGTTCGTTGCTCGTCCCATGTTCGTTGAAATTATTTATTTTGACGAACCTGCCTCGATCCAAAGAGATGGATAGCGGCGAGCAGCTCGCGAGCATCTCAAAACAACGAACATGGTGCTCGCGAGCGGAGCAGAGCGCAGATGTGTACGCACCTTTAGATGTGTTTAAGGGTCAGGAAACCTCAAATGAGCAACGCAGCTAGTCGTTTTTTCAATTTTTATTTAAATGCAGTGCCAGGGCCAATGTTTCGGTCGCATATAGCGAAATTTAAATTCATTTCAATTAAATCTAATATTAGATGGCTTAATAAAGAAAGATATAAGAATAAGTGTCCTAAACATCTCTAAGTGATTTCTCAAGGAGCTTTGACTATTGACTAAAAGCTATAAAGTGGGAATTAATCGTCTTGCTTTTAAAGCCAATTTGCGAATCTATGGGCTTCAGGAATCTTGATGGTTAATCTTGGAAATGTACTCCTTTTAAGAAGAACGTTTCAAAGACCACGATTGAACCATTTAATGAATATAAAATGCTGAATAAAAAGCAAAGCAATTTCAATTCGTCTCTTTATCTAATTTCTTTATATCGAAATACAGAAATTTGCTTGGGATTCAGATATTCCCTAAAATGAGTAATAATAAAAATAGTATTTAAAATAGATTGTGAGAATAAAAACTAGGTTTATTTTATTTTTATATTTTCAGAAAAAAAAAAATTTATATTACTTACAAGTTATTAATTAAAGCTTAGCTAAAACAAACTTTATTTATTTAACTTAAATGGAAGAGTAATGGATAGTAAATCAAAATATTGAGGGTCCGAATCACAAATAGGTCGATTTTTTTTTTTTTTTTTTATTATTATACAATAATCACTGTTTCACAAATAAACTATTATTATGTTAATTAATTCATTAAGAAAAATCTGGTGTGACTGGCGCACAGCACACAACTTTCTCTTACCTTCGGTAATCGAAAGTTGTGTACTGTGCTTGTCACACCAGATTTTTTGTGTCGACATGTATTTAGTTCCCGGCAGTAGGGAATATTTGAATTCAAGATGTAAAATTTATAAGTATGGGAAAATATTTATATTTTGTTACCATGGCAACCATTTCTCCTATCTTTCCTATGAAGCACAAGAGTAAAGTGTGCTTCAAACAATTTTGAGGGCAAAACGAGAATATACATTTGAAAGAGCATCTAAAAAATAATTGATTTTTGAATTTTAATCAAAATCGTTAGAGCGAATTTTGAGAAAATCGAAAAAAACTGAAAAAGTACATCAGTAAAGTACTAGTACTCTTTGGCCAATTTTGATTAAAAGCTTATTTTTCCGGCCCCGGGGGGTGTTTAACTTAAATATAAAATTTCAGCCTCATAGCTCAATTCCTTCATGCTTAAAATTTGACACCCACCCACCCACACACAGACAGACCATGTCGCGAAAACCACTTTTTTGGATTCAGGGGACCTCAAAACGTGAAGATCCATCAAAATCTCGACATCGAATTTTTGACATGAATCCAATACTTTCTCTCTATATATATATTACATATATACATAGGTAAGAGAAAGTAAAAATTGAAATTGGTATTTTTCTTCAACAAGAGCCACGAACAGGTAATAAGTTAATGAAAATGGAACAAATTTGGGAGGGCAAAAAAAGAAAAAGAGGACGATTATAGGCCTATATTCATTCGATAAACAAAAAAAAAATGCTCAGCAATCTTGCTTTGGAGAGGGATTGGGGATTGGAGGTGATTTCAGTATATGAACCAAGCGTGACCTACTGGCTTCATGTAAAAGTCTAAAGGGTTGAAGGGATGAACAGAAGCCCTTCCAGGGGAACAAATGGCGGGGCCATCTATCCTGGCCCAAAAACGAAGCTTACACCAAACATGGCCGTCATTTTTCTTGTGGATTTCCAAAAAAAAAAGGAAAGGAAAAAAATAAAAATAAAAAATACCTAAGCTCAATAGACCCTCACTCACTCTTCTTTTTCTCATGTTCGTTATCGATTGAACTTGATTCCATCCTCTTTAAATTGGCACAACTCGGCAAAAAAAAAAAAAAAATTAGAATCGGAAGTGCGCTCTAATGGGGAAATTTCTTTTAAAGGTTATTAAGTAAATAAAAACATCCTCTAGAAAAGAAAGCATCAATATTAGTGAAACAATACGTTTTTTTGCTGTTCCATTAGAACGTTACTAAATAAGTAATAATCTCTGGATTTGTTCGTATTTAAAGGATTATTATTATTTTTTTTTTTTTTTAAGAAATTTGTAAATTAAACATTAAAATCTCTAATCCTTGCTACTTACAAAATTCTATCTTAAACTAACTTTACTTTTTTGGAAAATCTTTAGAATTAAAAAGTTAATCTTAAATTATTTTCAAATACCGCCTTCCTATCTATTAAATCCAATATCACCTTTGGCTAGTGTTCAAAATAAGATGCTAGGTATTTTAATAAAGAAAAACTATCAAATTGTATTTTTCATAAAATATACAAATTTTCTACTTTAGTGTTTTAAATTGCGTATAGGAGACAACAAAGACTCATTCCAAAAAGTCTACAGTCACTTCTTATCACTACTTTAGTGTTTTATATACCATGGCAACCATTTCTCCTATCTTTCCTATGAAGTACAAGAGTAAAGTGTGCTTCAAAAGATTTCAGTGACAAAATGAGAATATACATTTTAAAGGGCATCTAAAAAAATAATTGATTTTTGAATTTTAATCAAAATCTTTGGAGCGAATTTTGAGAAAATCGAAAAAAAAAACTGAAAAAATGCATCAGTAAAGTACTAGTACTCTTTGGCCGATGTTGTTCAAAAACTTCGTGTCACGTCCCAGGAGAGTTCCTAACTTAAATATAAAATTTTAACCTCCTAGCTCTTTTCGTTCTTACAATATTTTGTTAACAGACAGACACAAATACACACAGACAGAAAGGCCTTTTAGGTCTGTTTATGTGGGGGTGAAATTGTTATGTTAGGTTTTTTTTCTTCAAGCTGGATGATCACCCGGGTTGTGTTGTAAACAAATCGTGACAGTTTTTCGATATGTTGTATGTACAGTGAGGGACAATATTAAGTCCCACTCAAGCGTTTTCTACTTGTGATTATTTCATTGTTGTTTAAAAAAATATTATATATTTTTTAATGAAAACTTTTATAGATCAAATCTAGAAAATTTCCAATAAAGATTTTCATTTTCTTTTATAAAAACAATGAAATAATCACAAGTAGAAAACGCATGGGTGGGACTTAATATTGTCCCTCACTGTACCTAGTATTATATTAGTTAGAGATAGTATAGAAAGATTTAAAAAAATCCATTTCATTTGGTTTGATTAACTAATGACAGTGTATAATTTTATTAGAAATATAGTGTAATTATTTTATTCTTTTTTTTTGTTTAAATAAAAGACACTTGCATTAATCAATAAAATTAATTTACTTGAGTGCTTACATGAACTCAAATTATAATCGTTAATATGACTAAAACTTCATTTGAAAAAACAAAGCCATTGAGTGATCATGGTTGACAATGCTAAGTTTTTTTATGCTATCAGACCGATATATATCTATCATAAATTATTTGGTTTATTTCCATTAACATTTGATTTTAATAATATTGAAAGTGTCATTACAATATTTTGGCATGATATTATTTATTCTTTTTTTATCGCGTGTTTTGTTATAAGTGTAACAATATATAAATTTTGGAATTTGTTTGTATATGAATATGAATTTTTTTTTGTTTTTAGTGAGATAATGACTTCATTAATGATTTCAATTTCAATTTGCATTACTATACTATTTAATGCAATATATGGAAAAAAGAATTTTAATTATATTTGTGAAAATATTACTGTTGCAGATAAATTTATATGGGCAAAATATTTAAATAATGAATATTTAAAAATTCATTCATTTTCTCTAAAGATTGTGTTGTTTTTTATTTTTTTTGAAATGTTAAGTAATTTGCTTCATTTACCGTTTTTTGGAATAAAATCTCTATTTAGAGGATTAATGATTATTGTTGATTGGTTGAACACAATGACTTTGATGCAAATATTGGTCTGGATTTGGTTTATGATTCATCGATTTCAAGAAATGGAGAAAAAATTAAAGGAAGAAGAATGGTTTGCAAATGTAGAGCAAGTGAATCAAGAAGAAAAGAATAATCCGGTTCTTGTAAGTGTTTCTTACGATAAAAGCACCAGGTGAATGTTTTATTTATATTATATATTATTCATATTTTACTAATTAGCAATGCATACTAGTAAATGTTCATTCAGAACTGGTCGCACAGCATACAACTTTCTCTTATCATCGGTAATTGAAAGTTGTTCTGAGCTTGTCATACCAGAATTTTTCTGTCGACATCTAAGCTTGGTATTATGTGACAATGGGATATCTAACTTAAATAACAAATTTCAACCTCCTAGCTCTTTGCGTTCTTGAGATATTTTGTTCACAGACTCACAGGCCATTTTAGGAGACCCCCTTTTTTGGACTCTGGGGACCTCAAAATGTTCCATAAAATCTAAACACCGATTTTTTGACATGAAACCAATACTTTCTCTATATATTAACATATTAATTAGGTAAGTTTAAGTAAAAAGTAAATAAAATTTCACGTAAATTCAAGGGGAAAATTAAGTATTAATTTTATAGACTGTATAAATTTGATATTATTGGTTTCTGGAAGGTAGGCAATCCAAAATACCAACTCACTAATGATAGTAATGATTTGGACCGCGCTTGTGAGGTTAAATCGATATTAAAATTTCTAATAAAATTTCAAAGAAGCACATCTGAATTATTATAATTTATGCAAATTTTAAAAATTATCACTGGGCGAAATAGATAAAGTATATTCAGTTGATAATACACCAGCGTTGATACACCAGGCGTAACGGGTCGAAGTATTTCGACGTTCTAATTAGCAAAGTGCCTAACCCCAGTGGCGGCGCGTCCACTAGGCAAACTAGGCGGCC
>JAKCPI010012110.1:0-13774 GCA_023213315.1 Euborellia annulipes | reverse complement strand
TCAAATGATGTAACATCCTATTAAAGGGCTTATGAATCAACTAATTTAAAAAATTGCAGTATTTGGCATAGCAGATTAGACCAGGTAGAAAAACTTGCCTAGTTTAACATAAATTTATAATGGAGAATTGGAGATATCAATAAATTGGGATTATTCAGGTTCAATAAAACTCGCAGAATAAGACGTTTCGGTCACAATTTATTTGGCCATCTTCAGTTATTGGGAATTATACACATAATGCAAGTGGTGTGTACAATATAGTGTATAATTCCCAATAGCTGAAGATGGCCAAATAAATTCAGGTCATAAGCGTCTTATTCTAGAACTTACTGAACCCTGGATAATCCCAATTTGACTGATATCTCCAATTCTCCATTATATTAATCTCATCACAGCCACAACCATCAAAGGAAAGCAACTAACATAAATTTATTTATTTATTATTCAAATCGGTAGGATATCCAACGGGAGTAAACTCAATTTTTATTGGATAGCGATTTAAAATAAACATAATTACAGTAGAACCTCGATAAGTTAAAGGTTCAAGGGAAACGGTTAGAAATTTGAGTTATCGAGTTTTTTACTTTTCGATAGTTGAAGTTAGAGAGGTTATTGAATAAATTTTTAACATTACCGAGGTTTATTGACTTTGGACCCGTGAGTGAAAAAGGAATTTCGTTTGATCTATTTGTTTATTTAGAATAGTTTAGTTAAATATAAATTAAATTAGTAAATAGATTAAATATTTATTTACAAAAAAATCAGTAATTTTTTTCTGCCTCATGTATTTTTGATTTTCTGCATCAACTATTTTTTCGATGATATGTAAAGAAATACTTAAAGTTATAGAGGTCACCAAAATATTATTTTAAGTTATCGAGGGCTATGCTCAAAATATTTGTTTAAGTTACAGAGGTTTTGTTCTTTAAGTAATAGAGGTTTTACGCTGTCAAGGGAAGGGAATTGAAAAAATGTTACGGAGGTTTTGAACTTAGCGAGGTTCAACTTATCGAGGTTCTACTGTATATTGGTACATTCAATGCTCAAATTGCTCAAATTAAATAGCTCTATATAGACAGAATTTATCATATAGTAGGTTTAATATTCGGTTTTTGCTATTAAGTATATTCTGGGTCGAACGACTATTTTCTACGTACTTGCTGCTCAATTAACCAGAAATCAATGATTTGAAACCAGAAACAGAAATTTTTTGAAAACTTGTTACATATTATTTGACTACAAAATCACTTGTTAGATTTAATATTATAATAAAACAAATCTAAAAATAAACAAATGGCCATTTAACAATGGTTTGTTTATAGTATTTTCTGACCTACTACTGAGCTTTTGAAAAAAATAGCCTATTCAATAAATTTTATCTCTTTTAATCGGTATTCAATAAATTAACAAAGGATCAAATGTTTTGACTTTTTCAAACAAAGAAAGGGTTAAACATTGAACCATATATGAATGGAGCATGTAGGCTATTCAAAACAAATATCCTTTCCAAATGAAAATGGTTGATTTAAGACACCTTTTTAAAAGAACTATTGAACAGGTACAAAAATTAAAAAATATTTTTGTTATACATTTTTTCCTCCCACCCTTTTAGAACTTAGGTTCAGATCTTTTGGTCTTTCTGAAGTGAATTACACATTAGGGTGGGTTATTTTGTTGCCAGGATGAGCCGCGTTCGCTTCCAAACTGATTCGTGTCTAGGGGGTTTAGGTTCAATCATACAAATATTATCGTCAAATATTCGATATATTGAAAGTTTTGCATTAACTATATCATACTATATAGAATTAGTGATGTGGTCAGATATTATTAATAATCCAAAAATATCCCGAGAAATTAATCTTCTACTATCTACTTTTCTCCAGAAATTAATCTGACAAAGATCTCAAAATTTCTTTACAACTTGATTTTTATGGGTAGTCGAAATTCACTTTTCTTGATTAAGATTAAAAAAAAAAAAAAACTTATGGATGAATAATTCTCTCCTCTGAGATGAGATTTCACTCAGTCGGGGTTCGATGCTTATTCCTATTCTGAAATGCGATTTTCAATTTGAACGATTTTTCTTTTCCACTACTTCACTTTTGACATTTCGTTAAATCCATTAAGAAATTAGTGTTGGATATTTCTCACGCAATTAGACGTTTGTGCACATTGCGATGCACCTCATCCTCTTCGTAATTGCAGGTTTTCTCACCGAAATGCAATGTGCAGTGGTCCGGTCAGATGAGCAAATCGGCTCGATGCCCTTCTTGCTCTCCTTCCACCCTTAATAGATTATTTCCACTTGTCTGATGCAGCAGTCCACCTGGGCAACCAAAGGGGATTATAGGGGAAAAAAATCAGAAATCAAACAAAGAAAAGATTTTTTTTTCTCTATTGATAAATTTAAAGAAATATTCTTTCTGGATTAACTTTAAAAGTGGGAAAGGCAAGTAGGATATTTAAAAATCACTTTGCACATTTCTTACTATATTAAAAATTTGAAGTGACTAAATGCATATCTTCCAGTGATGTGAATGTATTATTATCACACCAGATTTTTTATGTCATTTTCATCTCCAATTTTCACCTAAGTAATTTATTTTAAATATTTAGTTCCGGGATGACCGAGCTGGAGCTTGGTGGTTTTTTCTTTTGATAAAATAAGAAAAAACTAAAAAAACCTGTATCTCAGTAAAGTACTAGTAATCGAAGAATCCCAAAGTCAAAAAGTAGCGTAATTTCGTATTGGGGCTTAAAATTTGAAATAAATCAGAGCGAATATTTAAATTTGAAAGAAATCGTCAAAGGAAATATTGAGAAAAAAAAAAAAAAAAACATCAGTAAAGTACTAGTACCTGAATTTTCCCAAAAATGAGACCTAGCGCAATTTCATATTGGTGCCGGAAATATTAGGCTATAGCTTATATTTAAAAAATTCGTTAGAGCCGTTTTCGAGAACTGATATGCTTAAAAACAAACAAATTAACTTAGATTGCTCATTTAATAGTATAAGATAAATAAAAATTACTAATTAAATCTAAATTATTTCCCAATCCCAAAAAAATTTATTTTTAAATGCTTTTATTTATTAAATGCTTTTATTTAACTTACTCTTTCAAAATTACCAACTTTGAGTCTTTGTTTAAGTCACTTCCCGATGAGCTAGAGGTGTGAAATTTGATATTTAAGAGTCATTTTTGATGACGCAAATAGGGAATTGGGTTTTACCAAAATAGACCAAACTATTGTGGTACTTTATTTGAAACCTCCCGCGTATTAATCTAATTTAAAAAGACTTCCCGATGAGCTAGAGGTGTGAAATTTGATATTTAAAGGTCATTTTTGATGACGCAAATAGTGAGTTGGGTTTTACCAAAATTGATCAAACTAATGTGGTACTTTATTTCACGCATCCTGCCTTCTTTTTTTCATACTCTATAATAAAAAAGACTAAAAAGTTTAAAATAAAAATATAATAAAAAACTTTTTAAAAAAATGCTTCAAAGTGATTCCGAGGTTCTAAGTATATACAATTCCTTAAGCTATCAATGTGCGCCCCACGCTTTTATTTTAAGTCATAAATATTCAACAATTTTAACAAGAACAATTATTTCTCTCTTTTTAGTTCAATTTAAATAAAAGCATTTTTTTTAAAAAGTTTTTTTTTATTATATTTTTATCTCATTTAATTTAATTAATAGAATCGAATTAGAATGAACGGTACATGGTTGAGATTTAGAACTAACTTGGCATATCGGCGTGTAGCATATGTTCTTGGCGCCACTTCTCCTAATCGTCATTTCCTAAGACGGTTCCTAGAGCGGTCAAACTGTAGCATTGTGGGACGCGAAAGTTGTACAAAGGGGGGTGGGGGCGTCGAATAATGAACATGACATCATAATTAATTTTTTATATTTTCATTTCAAATTTAAATATGCAAGCATCTAGGTCTACAGTATAGATTCTTCAAGGGTTTTCATCCAGTCCCAGGCAAAATTTATTTCAATTGAATTGGATACCAATTTATAGGAACGGGAAAATTGAAATAAATAGGAATAGCCTCAGATGCCAAAAAAGACTTTAACAAATTAAAAATAAAGAACTAAATTAATATATTTCGAAGATAGATATATCTATCTTCGAAATATATTAATTATAATTTAAAAAAAATTTCATTAATCTTTCATCTTTAAAATGTCCGGTTTGAATAACTATACTAATATGAATATTCTCTTTAATCGGCGATCTTTCCCATATTGATATTTATGATGTATACTCCCGTTCCTGTCTCTATGATACAGCTTCCTGAATGTAACCAGATCCCAATATCCGGGCTTCCTGTTTCCCGGCAGATCCCTCGGGAAATTGCTAAATGTTCAATTCCCGGTTTCTCTCTTCTGATTAGGATTAAATAACGAACGTGACATGAAAGAATAGAACTTGTATTCTTATTGTTTCCCTTTTTCCTCCTGGTCCTTATCTTTACTCTCGCTTCCCGGGATTTGAAATCGCGACAGAGCATGAAAAATAATTACCAATTATTCGTGTGGACTCTCCAAGACAAAACAGGCGTAATTCTTAAGAGCAAAGGATATAAGGGGCAGAAGGACCCCCACTTGGCCTATAACAAAGCCAGATTAATTGCCCGGCAGTGATGCATTATAGTTGGCAATTGCAATTAAAGTTTGACAAAGATATTTCCCACCCTTCTCTTTTATGTTTCATTGGCTCGTTTTTGTCTTTGACATAATGAGTGCGTTTTCCATTATACATGCCAATTTGGAACTCTTTTTAATAATTAGACGACTCTGACTTATTCACCCTTTTTCTCATTGCTCTTAGAAAAAGAATGAATATATTTCATGGCTAGAGTAAAACAAAATTGAATTAATTAAAAACATACTAAATAATAAAATATGTTTTCTTTAAAACATCTAAATAAGATAAATAAAAGGCTAAGCCACAGCTGTGGGTTCGAATGCAATAAAGAAATAATCATAGCTGCTTAGCCCTTTATTTATCCTGCTATCTAAAAAAGATGTTTATAAACCTATGCTAATCAAGCATATACAGTAGAACCTCGATAAGTTAAACCTCGCTAAGTTCAAAACCTCCGTAACTTAAAAATTTTTTCAATTCCCTTCCCTTGACAGCGTAAAACCTCTATTACTTAAAGAACAAAACCTCTGTAACTTAAACAAATATTTTGAGCAGAGCCCTCGATAACTTAAAATAATATTTTGGTGACCTCTATAACTTAAAGTATTTCTTTACATATCATCGAAAAAATAGTTGATGCAGAAAATCAAAAATACATGAAGCAGAAAAAAATTACTGATTTTTTTGTAAATAAATAAATCTATTAATTTAATTTATATTTAACTAAACTATTCTAAATAAACAAATAGATCAAACGGAATTCCTTTTTTACTCACGTGCCCAAAGTCAATAAACCTCGTTACGTTAAAAATTATATTCAATAACCTCTCTAACTTCAACTCTCGATAAGTAAAAAACTCGATAACTCAAATTTCTAACCGTTTCCCTTGAACTTTAACTTATCGAGGTTCTACTGTATTACTTTTATTTTATTTAAAAAAAAATTATAACTTAAATATATAATTTCAACCTCCTAGCTCAATTCCTTCATGCTTTAAATTGAACACAGACACACAGAGACCATGTCGCGAAAACCACTTTTTTGGATTCAGGGAACCTTAAAACGAGTATATCCATCAAAATCTCGACATCGAATTTTTGACATGAATCTAATACTTTCTCTCTATATGTATATTAACATATACATATAGGTAAGAGAAAGTAAAAACCAGAAAATTTTATATCTTTAAAAAAATTTAAAAAATATTAGTAAGGATTACTTATTAAAATTTTTCTTTAAGTGTCCAAGTGTAAGTCAAGGACTTCTGGGGAGGGGCTATATCCTCCACAGCCCTCCCCCGCCCCAAGCGGCCTAGCAAGTAATATGATGTAACTATGCAATTCTCATAGTCCCAAAATATAGTTTTTTCCACTGAAAACACCTTATTTAATTAAAATTAATTTCAAGTCAATCGGACAATTGCAGAGCGACCCTCATCGGGAATAAAATTTTCAATTATTTTATCCGACAATTTGATTCGTGAATAATAAATATTAATTCTTAAAAAAAAAAAAAATTCATTTCTTATGAATATATCTTATAAATCTCAAATTGACAATTTTTCAAAATATACTACACTGTAGTAGGTTTTAAATTGATCTCACACTATAGTCCTTAAAAAGTTGTTTTCTAGAGCTCCAAGAGCAAGTTTAAGAGCTTTGAGAGCTTTTAAGCTAGCTGTAAAAATACTTGAAGTCGTGAGAGTTTGAAATGACACTCAATATTTCCAATTTTGATTTAGCCATCATCTGCCATGGGGCTGATAATAATTTGTCAACTCAAGTGTGACAATTTATAAAAATATGGTGTGACTTAGCGCACAACATCACCTATCTCATACCTTCGGTAATCGAAAATTGTGTAATGACCTGTCATACAAGATTAATTTTTGTAAATATCACATATAAACAGGCCTATATATTTGAAAATTTTTCAAAACCATAGTCAGTGGCTTAATGGAATGTTTAAGGATAACTCCCCCATTGAATGTAAAAAACTTCATACTTCAAACCTCATACTTTTCCCAAAAATATTTAAACCTCCCTCTCCCTATGATAAATTCTTCCCATCCGATCTGTTACATGCTTAAAAAAATTATTTTTATCTTATACTCCCTCTATAATTATTTCTTTTAAAAGCCTTTTAATATCAATTTTATTATAAATTTGATATTCAAATGGCTAATGTCAAAAGGCCGAGAATAAAGAGAAAAAAGTTTGATATTTTAGATATTTCAAATGAATGAATTTCTCAATCATAATGATCCAATATTAATAACAATTCAGCCAAGTTGACATTCAGGACTCAAGTAAAATCAAACTGGTGTGACTAAGAGCACGTCACAATTTCTTGTAATTTTTTTTTTTTTTTGGAATGGGTGCATAAGCCGAAGACCTATAATGCCAATAGTCACATCAGCCGGAAGAAAATAAAACAAAAGGAGAAGCATAAAGGGGAAACTCAACTCGGGACTGAGAAGATGCCTGTTGAGGTTAGACTTGAAAGTCTGAAGATTGTAGGTTTTGGGGAAGATAGACAGGAGCTTTTCCAATCATTCTTTTTCCTATTTCTTAGGCCCATAGGCGTAGCCAGGGGGGTTTTGGGGGTTCAACCCCCCCCCCCCCCCCATGAGACCCAAGTCATGACTAGATATTTAATACAAATTATATTTCATATGGTGTAAGAGAAAGTAAAATATAATAATTTACTCTAGCTAAAAAAACAAGCCAAAATGATTTATAAATACCCTAAAATAATCTTAAATTTTTGAATAAAATTTCTTGATCCCCCCCCCCATCAAAAATTTCTGGTTACGCCAATGCTTGCCATATGATTCTCATTATTTAATTACGATATATGTGGAGGATCAGGCACATTTATTTATGCCATTCTCTTTAAACAAGAGAACGTAATGTGATGTGCTGTCACAACCGATTTTTTTATGAACATTTTTTCTTTAGATTGGGCAAAATTGCACCCCCTGGAGTCGAACCAGGACCTCCATGCTTTCGCGGCGGGTGGACTACCCTTTACCTCCTAGGGCGCTGGACCAAAGGATAAGGGTGGTCCACCCGCCGCGAAAGCGTGGAGGTCCTGGTTCGACTCCAGGGAGTGCAATTTTGCCCAATCTTAAGCACAAACATATCTCGCAAACTTGATATCTTAAACGATTTATTGACTGGCTAATGAACAGTCTATTTGAGCATTATTTGAAAAAAAATTCCATCCTTTTCAAACAAGGCTCTACCCAGGACCGGCGCAAGCTATTCTGCCGCCCTAGGCAAGATATTTTTTTGCGCCCCCCCCCCAAAAAAAAACTTTAAAAATTTAATTTGCCGCCCCCTCCTTAAAAAATTTTTTACCTTTTTTTTAGAGACACAAAATTTTTGCCGCCCGCGGAACATTTTCTCATGCGCGGAACCAAAATTTTTCCCTCTCGCGCGGAACCAAAATTTGTTTTTGCCGCCCGCGGAACCAAAATTTGCCGCCCGCGGAACATTTTCTCTTGCGCGGAACCAAAATTTTTCCCTCTCGCGCGGAACCAAAATTTGTTTTTGCCGCCCGCGGAACCAAAATTTGCCGCCCGCGGAACATTTTCTCTTGCGCGGAACCAAAATTTTTCCCTCTCGCGCGGAACCAAAATTTGTTTTTGCCGCCCCGCGGAACCTAATTTTTTTCGGGTGCCGTTTTTTCCCCGCCCGAAAAAATTTTTTACCTTTTTTTTAGAGACACTAAATTTTTGCCGCCCGCGGAACCAAAAATTTGCCGCCCACGGAACATTTTCTCTTGCGCGGAACCAAAATTTTTCCCTCTCGCACGGAACCAAAATTTGTTTTTGCCGCCCGCGGAACCTAATTTTTTTTCGGGTGCCGTTTGCGGAACCAAAATTTTTTTTTTTTTTTTGCAATTTTGCCGCCCTCTTCAGGTTGCCGCCCTAGGCGGCCGCCTAGTTCGCCTAGTGGACGCGCCGCCCCTGGCTCTACCTAGTTTATTTTTTCTTTATATTAATACTGTATATTAGCTCCCAAGAAGTAAATATTATTTAATCCAAATTTGAGAATTATGGAGAAGACACACCAGCGGTTGCAACCGCTGGCTTATTTTCTTCATAACTCTAAAAAAATTGTCTCAGCATTTAACTTTTACTAATCCAAATTTTATCATAATTGAATTAAAACTCAAATTTTAATAGTATAGTCCAGCGTTTCCCAACCTTTTGAAGTCCACGGCACCCCAAAGGTGCGTTGGGAATAATATCACACACTAGCGGCACCCTTCCTTTTTTTTTCCCCTATCAAATCGAATTTTTTTTCCACCCTGGGGCAATTTCCCTTGCGTGAAAATCATTTTGACCTTTTTTTTGGCAAAGCTTTATTTTTTCGCCTCTTTATTTTATTTTTTTTTATCTAAATATCTCGCGGCACCCCTTAGGCATTCTCGCGGCACCCTTGGGTGCCGGGGCACACCGGTTGGGAACCACTGGTATAGTCTATAAAAAAATTAAATTTGCAATTAATCTTATTTGATATCAACAGAAATTTAGTCGCCTCCAAGCAATAATGATTAGAGGCTATATTTCAAAAATAAAACAATAATTATCATGGGCGTAGCCAGGGGAGGCAGGGTGGCATTGCCCCCCTGGCATGTCCTAAAAATTAAAAAAAAAAAAACAAAACAAATATATATTTTTCCCATTGGGTATTTTTTTTAACTCCCCAATTCACTACATTAATTTAAATCTATGTATATATTAAATGCAAACCCCCCTCTCGCCCTAACGAGGGGTTGGCCCCCCTAACAAGATGTTTGGCTACGCCCATGATATTATCATTATTGATATTAATATTTTATGAAATTTAATTAAAATGGTTTGATTTTGTAATCTAGGATAAGAGAAAGTAAAAATTGATTATTTAAAGCCTTAGTGTTGTATTCTACGAGAGTAGCTTAAATATCAAATTTGAAATTCACTAGTTTTTTCGTTCTTGAGATATTTTGTTAACACACATACACAGACAGAACATTTTGCGAAATGCATTTTTTTTATAATCCGAGGACTTCAAAACGTATATTGCAGCAGAAAATCCAACATTTAGTGGTTTTTGCTATTGCAATACTTATCCTATATATTGCATACTATCTAATTCAAATGAATAGTTCTCGAAAACTATTTAACTATTTTTTATTTAATAGGAATTTAATCTGAATTGTATTAATATTTATAAAAAAATTGAAAAAATACACACTATTTAAATTAAAATCTTGTTTAATTTTAATGACAAAAATTTACCGTCCAATGCGTCACGCCAAGTTCAAATTTATAAGAAGTCTCCACCCAAGAATCGAATTATTCAGATCAAAAAGTTTAGGAGTCTATCTACGCCTATATTATTAATTATTTTTTAAAATATTCAATAATAGAATATAATAGGTCTATAGGTTTTTAAAGGAAGATTTATTTGTATTGAGGCCAAGGTAGTAGTGGCGTATAAATAGGTTTTAATTTATTTTGATATCTCATCTCTATCGCTAGAAAATTTTTTTTACAAAATAAATTTTATTAAATAATAAATAAAAGAACTGAAATTTGATTAAAATACAAAATTTTCCATGTTTTTGTTTAGTCTCCCACTTCTTCTATACACCTATTAAACTTATTTATTCTTAATAAACATTTTCTTTTATCTCTTTTGAGTTTTTTTAATTTATTTTTTATAAAAATCAATATTGGTAATTTTTATATTTATTAACATTTTTCTTTGTCTTTCATTCCAGTTGAGACCTGTTTGCCTGGCACGTTTTAACCTGATCCCAGCTTCTTTGACTTTAGTAAGCCTTGAGAAGGCGACCTGATTACTTCGAATCCGCGCTGCTGGTCTCCAGGTCTTCCCTCCAAAATCTACCCTACCATGTGAGTAGCTCTTTATCTACTATTTAGATATATTTATTTATATTTAAATCTCTTGTTGAAATATAAATACTTTTAAAGGAAATATTAAATAAACTTCTTATAAATAACGAACTTATTAAATAGGACTATAACTTGAAACAAGTTTTCATAATTATTGATTTCAAAAAATTGAATTTGCCTTAAACTTTGTGTATGTATTTATGATATATTGATATGTTTATGTGTTGATGTGAGGTTCACATTTTCATTTGCATATATTTCAAATCTTCTTACGATTAGATTTTCTTTTTGGATTATTTATTCTTTAATAACTTCATTTAATTGGACAGAATAGGCTCACTTACTAGGCCACCCCCTGGGATTCCCTCATAGACTGAGACACACACCTCAAATCCAGTCTCTCTATGACTTGAATCATAAATGGACATCCCATAAACCTTCACTTACACCTAACTCTTAACTTCAATATCTGAATTCATTTACACTAACCTAAATAACTTTGCCAATTTCTAGTAGGCCCTACTACTTATTAACACTTTTTTGTATACAAATGATGAACACAACTCTCTCTTACCTTCGGTAATCGAAAGTTGTGTTCTGTGCTTGACACACCAGTTTTTTTTAATAAGTAAATGCCCACTTTTGCTTAAAACGAGTTTTTTTTATAACACTCGCACTTTCTTCTCATTCACACTCTCACATACACATTCACACTGTCTTTTCGGCAACTCAGGCCATATAAGACTTTGACGATATCCGTTAATGATTAATATTACATATTGGGGTCCAGGCATTCTTATTTAAGCCATTTGGTATCCAAATGGCTTAAATAAAATTATCGGACTGCCTGGGGTCCGAACCCGCGACTTTTGGTTTAAGAGGTTAGCACGCTGACCCCTACACTAAGCCCCGAGGGCCTTGAAACGAGTTGAATCGTAAATCAATATAGTTTTCATAGGCTTTTTCAAAGTGTAGAGACATTTTACTTTCTCTTACCCTATATATGAAATATATAGAGAGAGAAAGTATTCCGATTTTTATAAGGATTCTTAACTCTTAAATATTCACAATAGATCGATGTCGGGGTCTTTTGTAGTATTGAAATATGAGCTTGCTCGCCTAGTAGACACCCAACTATAAACTTTTAATTTCAAGGTAATTGGAAGTTTTTTATATTGCACCCTAACCTTTGCCCAAGAAATTTGCTTTATTGCTAGTAATCAGTAGCGAATCCAGGTAGGGGCGAAGGAGGGGCGCTCGCCCCCTGCCTCAGGCAAATCAAGCTTTTGGTGCCCCTCACGCATTCGCTTTTTTTCCAATATCTCCTGCTTTTTTTTTGAAATTTTATAATAAATTCATTTTATATTACAAATCCGGAGAACAATTACAAAAAAATCTCGAACGAGATTCTAACACTAAAAACAAAACTAAAATCTACAGGGGTTTAAAATTTCAAAAAACGAGCCGAGTGTTCTCATGCGGTAAAATGACGTCTTATCAAAAAAAAGAAAAAAAGGCCCAGGCGTATTGAACCAAAATATATTTAGAATTAAGGTAGCTTATATGGTCCAGTAGATATGCCTTGCATAAAAAGGGCTATTTTCCGATATTTTTTTGCCTAAAAAATGAGTTTTTTGAGGAAAAAACTAATTTAGGAGTTAATTACTAGGGATTTTTTATTTATTCTATTAGGGTTTTTCTTCCTGTACAAATTGACATCCCATTTAGTCTGATTTGATTAGCCGTTCGGAATCTACAGTGGTTTAAACTTTCAAATTAGAATTTACCGTAGCGTGGTAAACTGAAATGATAGGAAAAAAAAATGGTAAAATCTTTAGCTAAAAAATCATTCTTTCTAACCGTATATTCACCATAATTATACCTCTTACGACAGAGGAGTTATTCAAACCGATAAACTTTTTCGTGCGCCTCCCTAACAGGCCACTATACACACATAGCCTACACATGATTTGTAAGACGTTGTCACGTCAAAAAAAAAGGTCGAACGAAAAACGGCGCCCCAGTTGAGCTTCGCCCCCTCCGCCCTCAAAGACTAGTTACTCCTCTGCAAGTAATGTTTGATTTATTGTAAAATTTAGTTTTATCCCGTGCCCTACAGAGATAAAGGTAGCAAATAAAACGAGATCTTGATTGAATGGATCGGCATTTCATCGTTAGTTAAGAAAAACCTTTCTTTATTCTATAGAGAATTTTTTTTTTTTTTTTTTAAATATTGGCAAATAAAAATCCAAAATTCACAATGGTTAATGAGAAGGATGAATAAATAAAATCTGGACCTGATGATCAGGCAATTTATTTGGATTAATTCCGCCGACGTTTCGGAGCCAAAACGACTCCTTCTTCAGGACCATGCCGTGTCAAAAATTGAATTATTAATGAACTTTCGTATTATTCGAACATACCATTCATTTTCTTAAAATTTATTTCTTATTTCCCCCAATATAAATAATGAAAGCATCCTCAAATGAATAAGTAAAGATGACTCTATTGATAATCGAAGCGTCAGGTTAGGTATGAAGAATGATAATTGGTCGAAATTATCCCCTTGAGACGGAGACCTGTTCGGGAATAATTTGAATAGAGTATTCCAGTGTCTGACTTTCCCGTAGCTGATTAGCAGCTGCAAGATGGCGTCTCTCGCCCACCCACACGCCAAGGGACCACCTCTGCTGGCGTCAATTAAAAGCCCTGACTCAGTGCTCCTCGCTCCTCCCAGGGTTCGATCCAGCCTCCCTTATCAACACGACCTCTCCTCACCTTCAATCACTTCAAGAAAGAATCCATTTTTACTCTTCTCAAAAGAAATATAGGAATAGTAATTGCAAAATGAAAAAATAATAATTCGAAATTTAACCAATTCTTGTTTTGCACACCTTCATTTTTACTTTCTCTTACCTATATATAGTATGTAAGTTAATATATATATATATATATATATATATATATATATATATATATATATAGAGAGAAAGTATTGGATTCATGTCAAAAATTCGATGTTGAGATTTTTAATGGATATACAGTTTTGAGGTCCCCTGAATCCAAAAAAGTGGTTTTCGCGACATGGTCAGTGGGTCTGTTTGTGAATATTTTTTTTTTTTATAAAAAAACATTCACACTTTTTTCTCATTCACACTCACACTCATACACACATTCACACAGTCTTCTCGGTAACTCAG
>JAKCPI010012109.1:0-13817 GCA_023213315.1 Euborellia annulipes | reverse complement strand
TGTCTGTCTGTCTGTAACGCGTAAACTACTGGGTTTTTGTGGAGTTTTTTTTATGGGAAGTCTATGATGCAAAGGGCGGTTTCATTATTTCAAATGATGTAACATCCTATTATGTGGCTTATGAATCAATAATTTAAAAAATTGCAGTATTTGGCGCAACGGGTCCGAGCCAGGTAGAAAAACTTGCCTAGTTTAACATAAATTTATAATGGAGAATTGGAGATTTCAGGGGAATCGGGGATTATCTCAGGTTCAATAAAACTGCAGAACAAGACGCTGCGCCTGATTTTATTTGGTTATTCTCCAGCCATTGGGAACTCATATCCCCGCAAGTGCACATGTGATCAAACCAGGATCACATGTGCACTTGCATTATAAGTGGTGTGTACAATATAGTGTATAATTCCCAATAACTGAAGATGGCCAAATAAATTCAGGCCGAAACGTCTTATTCTGGAACTTTTATTGAACCTGGATAATCCCAATTTGGCTGATATCTCCAATTCTCCATTATAATCAACATCACAGCCACAACCTCAAAAAAGCAACCAACATAAATTTATTTATTTATTATTCAAATCGGTAGGATATCCAACAGGAGTAAACTCAATTTCTATTGGATAGCGATTGAAAATAAACATAGCACAGTAGAACCTCGATAAGTTAAAGTTCAAGGGAAACGGTTAGAAATTTGAGTTATCGAGTTTTAATACTTATCGAGAGTTGAAGTTAGAGAGGTTATTGAATATAATTTTTAACGTACCGAGGTTTATTGACTTTGGACACTTGAGTGAAAAAGGAATTTCGTTTGATCTATTTGTTTATTTAGAATAGTTTAGTTAAATATAAATTAAATTAATAGATTTATTTATTTACAAAAAAAATCAGTAATTTTTTTCTGCTTCATGTATTTTTGATTTTCTGCATCAACTATTTTTTCGATGATATGTAAAGAAATACTTTAAGTTATAGAGGTCACCAAAATATTATTTTAAGTTATCGAGGGCTATGCTCAAAATATTTGTTTAAGTTACAGAGGTTTTGTTCTTTAAGTAATAGAGGTTTTACGCTGTCAAGGGAAGGGAATTGAAAAAAATTTTATGTTACGGAGGTTTTGAACTTAGCGAGGTTCAACTTATCGAGGTTCTACTGTATATTGGTACATTCAATGCTCAAATTGCTCAAATTAAATAGCTCTATATAGACAGAATTTATCATATAGTAGGTTTAATATTCGGTTTTTGCTATTAAGTATATTCTGGGTCGAACGACTATTTTCTACGTACTTGCTGCAATTAACCAGAAATCAATGATTTGAAACCAGAAACAGAAATTTTTTTGAAAACTTGTTACATATTATTTGACTACAAAATCACTTGTTAGATTTAATATTATAATAAAACAAATCTAAAAATAAACAAATGGCCATTTAACAATGGTTTGTTTATAGTATTTTCTGACCTACTACTGAGCTTTTGAAAAAAATAGCCTATTCAATAAATTTTATCTCTTTTAATCGGTATTCAATAAATTAACAAAGGATCAAATGTTTTGACTTTTTCAAACAAAGAAAGGGTTAAACATTGAACCATATATGAATGGAGCATGTAGGCTATTCAAAACAAATATCCTTTCCAAATGAAAATGGTTGATTTAAGACACCTTTTTAAAAGAACTATTGAACAGGTACAAAAATTAAAAAATATTTTTGTTATACATTTTTTCCTCCCACCCTTTTAGAACTTAGGTTCAGATCTTTTGGTCTTTCTGAAGTGAATTACACATTAGGGTGGGTTATTTTGTTGCTAGGATGAGCCGCGTTCGCTTCCAAACTGATTCGTGTCTAGGGGGTTTAGGTTCAATCATACAAATATTATCGTCAAATATTCGATATATTGAAAGTTTTGCATTAACTATATCATACTATATAGAATTAGTGATGTGGTCAGATATTATTAATAATCCAAAAATATCCCGAGAAATTAATCTTCTACTATCTACTTTTCTCCAGAAATTAATCTGACAAAGATCTCAAAATTTCTTTACAACTTGATTTTTATGGGTAGTCGAAATTCACTTTTCTTGATTAAGATTAAAAAAAAAAAAAAAAACTTATGGATGAATAATTCTCTCCTCTGAGATGAGATTTCACTCAGTCGGGGTTCGATGCTTATTCCTATTCTGAAATGCGATTTTCAATTTGAACGATTTTTCTTTTCCACTACTTCACTTTTGACATTTCGTTAAATCCATTAAGAAATTAGTGTTGGATATTTCTCACGCAATTAGACGTTTGTGCACATTGCGATGCACCTCATCCTCTTCGTAATTGCAGGTTTTCTCACCGAAATGCAATGTGCAGTGGTCCGGTCAGATGAGCAAATCGGCTCGATGCCCTTCTTGCTCTCCTTCCACCCTTAATAGATTATTTCCACTTGTCTGATGCAGCAGTCCACCTGGGCAACCAAAGGGGATTATAGGGGAAAAAAAATCAGAAATCAAACAAAGAAAAGATTTTTTTCTCTATTGATAAATTTAAAGAAATATTCTTTCTGGATTAACTTTAAAAGTGGGAAAGGCAAGTAGGATATTTAAAAATCACTTTGCACATTTCTTACTATATTAAAAATTTGAAGTGACTAAATGCATATCTTCCAGTGATGTGAATGTATTATTATCACACCAGATTTTTTATGTCATTTTCATCTCCAATTTTCACCTAAGTAATTTATTTTAAATATTTAGTTCCGGGATGACCGAGCTGGAGCTTGGTGGTTTTTTCTTTTGATAAAATAAGAAAAAACTAAAAAAACCTGTATCTCAGTAAAGTACTAGTAATCGAAGAATCCCAAAGTCAAAAAGTAGCGTAATTTCGTATTGGGGCTTAAAATTTGAAATAAATCAGAGCGAATATTTAAATTTGAAAGAAATCGTCAAAGGAAATATTGAGAAAAAAAAAAAAAAAACATCAGTAAAGTACTAGTACCTGAATTTTCCCAAAAATGAGACCTAGCGCAATTTCATATTGGTGCCGGAAATATTAGGCTATAGCTTATATTTAAAAAATTCGTTAGAGCCGTTTTCGAGAACTGATATGCTTAAAAACAAACAAATTAACTTAGATTGCTCATTTAATAGTATAAGATAAATAAAAATTACTAATTAAATCTAAATTATTTCCCAATCCCAAAAAAATTTATTTTTAAATGCTTTTATTTAACTTACTCTTTCAAAATTACCAACTTTGAGTCTTTGTTTAAGTCACTTCCCGATGAGCTAGAGGTGTGAAATTTGATATTTAAGAGTCATTTTTGATGACGCAAATAGGGAATTGGGTTTTACCAAAATAGACCAAACTATTGTGGTACTTTATTTGAAACCTCCCGCGTATTAATCTAATTTAAAAAGACTTCCCCGATGAGCTAGAGGTGTGAAATTTGATATTTAAAGGTCATTTTTGATGACGCAAATAGTGAGTTGGGTTTTACCAAAATTGATCAAACTAATGTGGTACTTTATTTCACGCATCCTGCCTTCTTTTTTTTCATACTCTATAATAAAAAAGACTAAAAAGTTTAAAATAAAAATATAATAAAAAAACTTTTTAAAAAAATGCTTCAAAGTGATTCCGAGGTTCTAAGTATATACAATTCCTTAAGCTATCAATGTGCGCCCCACGCTTTTATTTTAAGTCATAAATATTCAACAATTTTAACAAGAACAATTATTTCTCTCTTTTTAGTTCAATTTAAAAAAAAGCATTTTTTTTAAAAAGTTTTTTTTTATTATATTTTTATCTCATTTAATTTAATTAATAGAATCGAATTAGAATGAACGGTACATGGTTGAGATTTAGAACTAACTTGGCATATCGGCGTGTAGCATATGTTCTTGGCCCCACTTCTCCTAATCGTCATTTCCTAAGACGGTTCCTAGAGCGGTCAAACTGTAGCATTGTGGAACGCGAAAGTTGTACAAAGGGGGGTGGGGGGCGTCGAATAATGAACATGACATCATAATTAATTTTTTATATTTTCATTTCAAATTTAAATATGCAAGCATCTAGGTCTACAGTATAGATTCTTCAAGGGTTTTCATCCAGTCCCAGGCGAAATTTATTTCAATTGATTTGGATACCAATTTATAGGAACGGGAAAATTGAAATAAATAGGAATAGCCTCAGATGCCAAAAAAGACTTTAACAAATTAAAAATAAAGAACTAAATTAATATATTTCGAAGATAGATATATCTATCTTCGAAATATATTAATTATAATTTAAAAAAAAATTTCATTAATCTTTCATCTTTAAAATGTCCGGTTTGGATAACTATACTAATATGAATATTCTCTTTAATCGGCGATCTTTCCCATATTGATATTTATGATGTATACTCCCGTTCCTGTCTCTATGATACAGCTTCCTGAATGTAACCAGATCCCAATATCCGGGCTTCCTGTTTCCCGGCAGATCCCTCGGGAAATTGCTAAATGTTCAATTCCCGGTTTCTCTCTTCTGATTAGGATTAAATAACGAACGTGACATGAAAGAATAGAACTCGTATTCTTATTGTTTCCCTTTTTCCTCCTGGTCCTTATCTTTACTCTCGCTTCCCGGGATTTGAAATCGCGACAGAGCATGAAAAATAATTACCAATTATTCGTGTGGACTCTCCAAGACAAAACAGGCGTAATTCTTAAGAGCAAAGGATATAAGGGGCAGAAGGACCCCCACTTGGCCTATAACAAAGCCAGATTAATTGCCCGGCAGTGATGCATTATAGTTGGCAATTGCAATTAAAGTTTGACAAAGATATTTCCCACCCTTCTCTTTTATGTTTCATTGGCTCGTTTTTGTCTTTGACATAATGAGTGCGTTTTCCATTATACATGCCAATTTGGAACTCTTTTTAATAATTAGACGACTCTGACTTATTCACCCTTTTTCTCATTGCTCTTAGAAAAAGAATGAATATATTTCATGGCTAGAGTAAAACAAAATTGAATTAATTAAAAACATACTAAATAATAAAATATGTTTTCTTTAAAACATCTAAATAAGATAAATAAAAGGCTAAGCCACAGCCGTGGGTTCGAATGCAATAAAGAAATAATCATAGCTGCTTAGCCCTTTATTTATCCTGCTATCTAAAAAAAGATGTTTATAAACCTATGCTAATCAAGCATATACAGTAGAACCTCGATAAGTTAAACCTCGCTAAGTTCAAAATCTCCGTAACTTAAACATTTTTTCAATTCCCTTCCCTTGACAGCGTAAAACCTCTATTACTTAAAGAACAAAATCTCTGTAACTTAAACAAATATTTTGAGCATAGCCCTCGATAACTTAAAATAATATTTTGGTGACCTCTATAACTTAAAGTATTTCTATACATATCATCGAAAAAATAGTTGATGCAGAAAATCAAAAATACATGAAGCAGAAAAAATTACTGATTTTTTTGTAAATAAATAAATCTATTAATTTAATTTATATTTAACTAAACTATTCTAAATAAACAAATAGATCAAACGGAATTCCTTTTTTTACTCACGTGCCCAAAGTCAATAAACCTCGTTACGTTAAAAATTATATTCAATAACCTCTCTAACTTCAACTCTCGATAAGTAAAAAACTCGATAACTCAAATTTCTAACCGTTTCCCTTGAACTTTAACTTATCGAGGTTCTACTGTATTACTTTTATTTTATTTAAAAAAAAATTATAACTTAAATATATAATTTCAACCTCCTAGCTCAATTCCTTCATGCTTTAAATTGAACACAGACACACAGAGACCATGTCGCGAAAACCACTTTTTGGATTCAGGGAACCTTAAAACGAGTATATCCATCAAAATCTCGACATCGAATTTTTGACATGAATCTAATACTTTCTCTCTATATCTATATTAACATATACATATAGGTAAGAGAAAGTAAAAACCAGAAAATTTTATATCTTTAAAAAAATTTAAAAAATATTAGTAAGGATTACTTATTAAAAATTTTTCTTTAAGTGTCCAAGTGTAAGTCAAGGACTTCTGGGAAGGGGCTATATCCTCCACAGCCCTCCCCCGCCCCAAGCGGCCTAGCAAGTAATATGATGTAACTATGCAATTCTCATAGTCCCAAAATATAGTTTTTTCCACTGAAAACACCTTATTTAATTAAAATTAATTTCAAGTCAATCGGACAATTGCAGAGCGACCCTCATCGGGAATAAAATTTTCAATTATTTTATCCGACAATTTGATTCGTGAATAATAAATATTAATTCTTAAAAAATCTGGTGTGACTGGCGCACAGCACACAACTTTCTCTTACCTTCGGTAATCGAAAGTTGTGTTCTGTGCTTGTCACACCAGATTTTTTGTGTCGACATGTATTTAGTTCCCGGCAGTAGGGAATATTTGAATTCAGATGTAAAATTTATAAGTATGGGAAAATATTTATATTTTGTTACCATGGCAACCATTTCTCCTATCTTTTCTATGAAGTACAAGAGTAAAGTGTGCTTCAAACAATTTTGAGGGCAAAACGAGAATATACATTTGAAAGAGTATCTAAAAAATAATTGATTTTTGAATTTTAATCAAAATCGTTAGAGCGAATTTTGAGAAAATCGAAAAAAACTGAAAAAGTACATCAGTAAAGTACTAGTACTCTTTGGCCGATTTTGATTAAAAGCTTATTTTTCCGGTCCCGGGGGGTGTTTAACTTAAATATAAAATTTCAACCTCCTAGCTCAATTCCTTCATGCTTAAAATTGAACACACACACACACACACACACACCCACCCACCCACACACAGACAGACCATGTCGCGAAAACCACTTTTTTGGATTCAGGGGACCTCAAAACGTGAAGATCCATCAAAATCTCGACATCGAATTTTTGACATGAATCCAATACTTTCTCTCTATATATATATTACATATATACATAGGTAAGAGAAAGTAAAAAAAAAATTCATTTCTTATGAATATATCTTATAAATCTCAAATTGACAATTTTTCAAAATATACTACACTGTAGTAGGTTTTAAATTGATCTCACACTATAGTCCTTAAAAAGTTGTTTTCTAGAGCTCCAAGAGCAAGTTTAAGAGCTTTGAGAGCTTTTAAGCTAGCTGTAAAAATACTTGAAGTCGTGAGAGTTTGAAATGACACTCAATATTTCCAATTTTGATTTAGCCATCATCTGCCATGGGGCTGATAATAAATTGTCAACTCAAGTGTGACAATTTATAAAAATATGGTGTGACTTAGCGCACAACATCAACTATCTCATACCTTCGGTAATCGAAAATTGTGTAATGACCTGTCATACAAGATTAATTTTTGTAAATATCACATATAAACAGGCCTATATATTTGAAAATTTTTCAAAACCATAGTCAGTGGCTTAATGGAATGTTTAAGGATAACTCCCCCATTGAATGTAAAAAACTTCATACTTCAAACCTCATACTTTTCCCAAAAATATTTAAACCTCCCTCTCCCTATGATAAATTCTTCCCATCCGATCTGTTACATGCTTAAAAAAATTATTTTTATCTTATACTCCCTCTATAATTATTTCTTTTAAAAGCCTTTTAATATCAATTTTATTATAAATTTGATATTCAAATGGCTAATGTCAAAAGGCCGAGAATAAAGAGAAAAAAGTTTGATATTTTAGATATTTCAAATGAATGAATTTCTCAATCATAATGATCCAATATTAATAACAATTCAGCCTGACATTCAGGACTCAAGTAAAATCAAACTGGTGTGATAAGAGCACGTCACAATTTCTTGTAATTATTCTTTTTCCTATTTCTTAGGCCCATAGGCGTAGCCAGGGGGGTTTTGGGGGTTCAACCCCCCCCCCATGAGACCCAAGTCATGACTAGATATTTAATACAAATTATATTTCATATGGTGTAAGAGAAAGTAAAATATAATAATTTACTCTAGCTAAAAAAACAAGCCAAAATGATTTATAAATACCCTAAAATAATCTTAAATTTTTGAATAAAATTTCTTGATCCCCCCCCCATCAAAAATTTCTGGTTACGCCAATGCTTGCCATATGATTCTCATTATTTAATTACGATATATGTGGAGGATCAGGCACATTTATTTATGCCATTCTCTTTAAACAAGAGAACGTAATGTGATGTGCTGTCACAACCGATTTTTTTATGAACATTTTTTCTTTAGATTGGGCAAAATTGCACCCCTGGAGTCGAACCAGGACCTCCATGCTTTCGCGGCGGGTGGACTACCCTTATCCTAGGGCGCTGGACCAAAGGATAAGGGTGGTCCACCCGCCGCGAAAGCGTGGAGGTCCTGGTTCGACTCCAGGGAGTGCAATTTTGCCCAATCTTAAGCACAAACATATCTCGCAAACTTGCTATCTTAAACGATTTATTGACTGGCACCAGTCTATTTGAGCATTATTTGAAAAAATTCCATCCTTTTCAAACAAGGCTCTACCCAGGGCCGGCCCAAGCTATTCTGCCGCCCTAGGCAAGATATTTTTTTTGCGCCCCCCCCCAAAAAAAAAACTTTATAAATTTAATTTGCCGCCCCCTCCTTAAAAAATTTTTTACCTTTTTTTTAGAGACACAAAATTTTTGCCGCCCGCAGAACCAAAATTTGCCGCCCGCGGAACATTTTCTCATGCGCGGAACCAAAATTTTTCCCTCTCGCGCGGAACCAAAATTTGTTTTTGCCGCCCGCGGAACCAAAATTTGCCGCCCGCGGAACCAAAATTTGCCGCCCGCGGAACATTTTCTCTTGCGCGGAGCCAAAATTTTTCCTCTCCGCGCGGAACCAAAATCTGTTTTTGCCGCCCGCGGAACCTAATTTTTTTCGGGTGCCGTTTTTTCCCGCCCGAAAAAATTTTTTACCTTTTTTTTAGAGACACTAAATTTTTGCCGCCCGCGGAACCAAAACTTGCCGCCCACGGAACATTTTCTCTTGCGCGGAACCAAAATTTTTCCCTCTCGCACGGAACCAAAATTTGTTTTTGCCGCCCGCGGAACCTAATTTTTTTCGGGTGCCAAAATTTTTTTTTTTTTGCAATTTTGCCGCTCTCTTCAGGTTGCCGCCCTAGGCGGCCGCCTAGTTCGCCTAGTGGACGCGCCGCCCCTGGCTCTACCTAGTTTATTTTTTCTTTATATTAATACTGTATATTAGCTCCCAAGAAGTAAATATTATTTAATCCAAATTTGAGAATTATGGAGAAGATACACCAGCGGTTGCAACCGCTGGCTTATTTTCTTCATAACTCTAAAAAATTGTCTCAGCATTTAACTTTTACTAATCCAAATTTTATCATAATTGAATTAAAACTCAAATTTTAATAGTATAGTCCAGCGTTTCCCAACCTTTTGAAGTCCACGGCACCCCAAAGGTGCGTTGGGAATAATATCACACACTAGCGGCACCCTTCCTTTTTTTCCCCTATCAAATCGAATTTTTTTCCACCCTGGGGCAATTTCCCTTGCGTGAAAATCATTTTGACCTTTTTTTGGCAAAGCTTTATTTTTTCGCCTCTTTATTTTATTTTTTTTTATCTAAATATCTCGCGGCACCCCTTAGGCATTCTCGCGGCACCCTTGGGTGCCGGGGCACACCGGTTGGGAACCACTGGTATAGTCTATAAAAAAATTAAATTTGCAATTAATCTTATTTGATATCAACAGAAATTTAGTCGCCTCCAAGCAATAATGATTAGAGGCTATATTTCAAAAATAAAACAATTATCATGGGCGTAGCCAGGGGAGGCAGGGTGGCATTGCCCCCTGGCATGTCCTAAAAATTAAAAAAAAAAAACAAAACAAATATATATTTTTCCCATTGGGTATTTTTTTTAACTCCCCAATTCACTACATTAATTTAAATCTATGTATATATTAAATGCAAACCCCCCTCTCGCCCTAACGAGGGGTTGGCCCCCTAACAAGATGTTTGGCTACGCCCATGATATTATCATTATTGATATTAATATTTTATGAAATTTAATTAAAATGGTTTGATTTTGTAATCTAGGATAAGAGAAAGTAAAAATTGATTATTTAAAGCCTTATAAGGCTTATAGCACTATAGTGTTGTATTCTACGAGAGTAGCTTAAATATCAAATTTGAAATTCACTAGTTTTTTCGTTCTTGAGATATTTTGTTAACACACATACACAGACAGAACATTTTGCGAAATGCATTTTTTTTATAATCCGAGGACTTCAAAACGTATATTGCAGCAGAAAATCCAACATTTAGTGGTTTTTGCTATTGCAATACTTATCCTATATATTGCATACTATCTAATTCAAATGAATAGTTCTCGAAAACTATTTAACTATTTTTTATTTAATAGGAATTTAATCTGGATTGTATTAATATTTATAAAAAAATTGAAAAAATACACACTATTTAAATTAAAATCTTGTTTAATTTTAATGACAAAAATTTACCGTCCAATGCGTCACGCCAAGTTCAAATTTATAAGAAGTCTCCACCCAAGAATCGAATTATTCAGATCAAAAAGTTTAGGAGTCTATCTACGCCTATATTATTAATTATTTTTTAAAATATTCAATAATAGAATATAATAGGTCTATAGGTTTTTAAAGGAAGATTTATTTGTATTGAGGCCAAGGTAGTAGTGGCGTATAAATAGGTTTTAATTTATTTTGATATCTCATCTCTATCGCTAGAAAATTTTTTTTACAAAATAAATTTTATTAAATAATAAATAAAAGAACTGAAATTTGATTAAAATACAAAATTTTCCATGTTTTTGTTTAGTCTCCCACTTCTTCTATACACCTATTAAACTTATTTATTCTTAATAAACATTTTCTTTTATCTCTTTTGAGTTTTTTTAATTTATTTTATAAAAATCAATATTGGTAATTTTTATATTTATTAACATTTTTCTTTGTCTTTCATTCCAGTTGAGACCTGTTTGCCTGGCACGTTTTAACCTGATCCCAGCTTCTTTGACTTTAGTAAGCCTTGAGAAGGCGACCTGATTACTTCGAATCCGCGCTGCTGGTCTCCAGGTCTTCCCTCCAAAATCTACCCTACCATGTGAGTAGCTCTTTATCTACTATTTAGATATATTTATTTATATTTAAATCTCTTGTTGAAATATAAATACTTTTAAAGGAAATATTAAATAAACTTCTTATAAATAACGAACTTATTAAATAGGACTATAACTTGAAACAAGTTTTCATAATTATTGATTTCAAAAATTGAATTTGCCTTAAACTTTGTGTATGTATTTATGATATATTGATATGTTTATGTGTTAATGGGAGGTTCACATTTTCATTTGCATATATTTCAAATCTTCTTACGATTAGATTTTCTTTTGGATTATTTATTCTTTAATAACTTCATTTAATTGGACAGAATAGGCTCACTTACTAGGCCATCCCCTGGGATTCCCTCATAGACTGAGACACACACCTCAAATCCAGTCTATCTATGACTTGAATCATAAATGGACATCCCATAAACCTTCACTTACACCTAACTCTTAACTTCAATATCTGAATTCATTTACACTAACCTAAATAACTTTGCCAATTTCTAGTAGGCCCTACTACTTATTAACACTTTTTTGTATACAAATGATGAACACAACTCTCTCTTACCTTCGGTAATCGAAAGTTGTGTTCTGTGCTTGACACACCAGTTTTTTTAATAAGTAAATGCCCACTTTTGCTTAAAACGAGTTTTTTTATAACACTCGCACTTTCTTCTCATTCACACTCTCACATACACATTCACACTGTCTTTTCGGCAACTCAGGCCATATAAGACTTTGACGATATCCGTTAATGATTAATATACATATTGGGGTCCAGGCATTCTTATTTAAGCCATTTGGTATCCAAATGGCTTAAATAAAATTATCGGACTGCCTGGGGTCCGAACCCGCGACTTTTTGGTTTAAGAGGTTAGCATGCTGACCCCTACACTAAGCCCCGAGGGGCCTTGAAACGAGTTGAATCGTAAATCAATATAGTTTTCATAGGCTTTTTCAAAGTGTAGAGACATTTTACTTTCTCTTACCCTATATATGAAATATATAGAGAGAGAAGTATTCCGATTTTTATAAGGATTCTTAACTCTTAAATATTCACAATAGATCGATGTCGGGGTCTTTTGTAGTATTGAAATATGAGCTTGCTCGCCTAGTAGACACCCAACTATAAACTTTTAATTTCAAGGTAATCGGAAGTTTTTATACTGCTTGCTAGAGACATTTTTTAACCTAACCTTTGCCCAAGAAATTTGCTTTTTTGCTAGTAATCAGTAGCGTATCCAGGTGGAAGCGAAGGGGGGGGGGCGCTCGCCCCCCCCCCGCCTCAGGCAAATCAAGAAGCTTTTGGCGCCCCTCACGCATTCGCTTTTTTTTTCAAAATCTCCTGCTTTTTTTTTTTGAAATTTCATAATAAATTCATTTTATATTACAAATCCGGAGAACAATTACAAAAAAATCCCGAACGAGATTCTAACACTAAAAACAAAACAAAAATCTACAGGGGTTTAAAAATTTCAAAAAACGAGCCGGAGTGTTCTCATGCGGTAAAATGACGTCTTATCAAAAAAAAGAAAAAAAGGCCCAGGCGTATTGAACCAAAATATATTTAGAATTAAGGTAGCTTATATGGTCCAGTAGATATGCCTTGCATAAAAAGGGCTATTTTCCAATATTTTTTTTTGCTCTAAAAAATGAGTTTTTTGAGGAAAAAACTAATTTTGGAGTTAATTACTAGGGATTTTTTATTTATTCTATTAGGGTTTTTCTTCCTCGCACAAATTGACATCCCATTTAGTCTGATTTGATTAGCTGTTCGGAATCTACAGTGGTTTAAACTTTCAAATTAGAATTTACCGTAGCGCGGTATACTGAAATGATAGGAAAAAAAATGGTAAAATCTTTAGCTAAAAAATCATTCTTTCTAACCGTATATTCACCATAATTATACCTCTTACGACAGAGGAGTTATTCAAGCAGATAAACTTTTTCGTGTTCCTCCCTAACAGGCCACTATACACACATAGCCTACACATGATTTGTAAGACGTTGTCACGTCAAAAAAAAGGTCGAACGAAAAACGGCGCCCCAGTTGAGCTTCGCCCCTCCGCCCTCAAAGGCTAGTTACGCCTCTGCAAGTAATGCGGTTACTGTAAAATTTAGTTTATCCCGTGCCCTACAGAGATAAAGGTAGCAAATAAAGAGATCTTGATTGAATGGATCGGCATTTCATCGTTAGTTAAGAAAAACCTTTCTTTATTCTATAGAAAATTTTTTTTTTTAAATATTGTAAAATAAAATCCAAAATTCAGAATGGTTAATGAGAAGGATGAATAAATAAAATCTGGACCTGATGATCAGGCAATTTATTTGGATTAATTCCGCCGACGTTTCGGAGCCAAAACGACTCCTTCTTCAGGACCATGCTGCGTGTCAAAAATTGAATTATTAATGAACTTTCATATTATTCGAACATACCATTCATTTTCTTAAAATTTATTTCTTATTTCCCCCAAATATAAATAATGAAAGCATCCTCAAATGAATAAGTAAAGATGACTCTATTGATAATCGAAGCGTCAGGTTAGGTATGAAGAATGATAATTGGTCGAAATTATCCCCTTGAGACGGAGACCTGTTCGGGAATAATTTGAATAGAGTATTCCAGTGTCTGACTTTCCCGTAGCTGATTAGCAGCTGCAAGATGGCGTCTCTCGCCCACCCACACGCCAAAGGACCACCTCTGCTGGCGTCAATTAAAAGCCCTGAC
>JAKCPI010012108.1:0-14295 GCA_023213315.1 Euborellia annulipes | reverse complement strand
ATAAAAAATACAAAAATAGCAATGGAGAATTTAAATAAAAAAAAAAAATTAAATGAAGATGTATGGTTTTGTATTTTGCTCACAAATGTCAAGAAGGTTAGTTTTGAAAATGAAAAAAATACTACAGTTTATTTTATTTGTTAACAGAATGTACCACGAACTGAGGGTTTTTATTGTTGACACATTTGTAAAATTTTTTTAAGATTTTAATTAACAAATATTATACTAAATATATTTTATTTTTTCATTAAAAAAAATTTTTTTTTTTTGAATAAATAAAAATAAAACTGTTGGCCGCTTTCCACTTGTAAATTTTCCATTGCCGTTGAATTGAAGTTTTTGTGTTGCGGAATTTAATGTTTTTTAATGATGAAAAAAAATTTCTTTATCGAAATGTCAAAAAAAAAAAAAAAAATTATTTATATTTTTTTTCCAAAATCAAAATATAAACATTTGTTTATATTTACTTGGTGTATGAGGTCAGTGAATATTAGATCGAGTGGCTGGCTCCCTTCATTCGATTCTCTCATTCATCATCTTTCTTTTTGATTAATTTAAAAAAAAGGGAAAAGGATGATAAAAGCTTTTGAATCTGGTGGTCAGTAACTAAACTAAAAGAAGAGGTAACTAAGGACACCACATCTTTTCAATTTTTTTCTCGTTTGTTTATTTTTCGTTAATTGGAAAAAAAATGAAACGATTTTTTACTTTTTATTCCATCATCTATCACGAAACTTTCTAAAATTTTCAAATGTTCGGCGCGAATCCAAAATAGCGATAGCAGCTACGTTAATTTCATTTATTAGTCACTTCATGCCGACGTTTCGGTCAGAATTGCGACTATCCTCAGAGCTGAAGTGTGTCAATAAAACTCCTCAAAAAGTCAAATGGCGCAATTGTGTAAAATAATTGTGTAATATTTATTACCATTTATGCTATACGAGTCAAAATTAGATTAAATGGCAATAAATATTGTACACAATTGCTCCATACTTTTTTTGAGGAGTTTTATTGACACACTTCAGCCCTGAGAATGGTCGCAATGAAAAATTGATTTTACAGACAAAATCCTAAATAGATAAAAAAATAAAAAAGAAATAGCATTTTTCACAATCCGTCCAAATTTCATCAAAATCTTTTAAGCTGCTTATAATTGTTTTTAATTAAATTTATTTTGATCTTTTGATGCTCAACAGTTATAATTAAATGTTTTCATTATTGCTTATTATCTCTAAAATGTTTTTAATTATCCCTCGATTATCATCTTTAATTATTAATAGAATATTCATGAATTTCAGATGAATTTTAATATTATTAAAATTATGATTGAACAGAAAAAAAACGAATGATTTAATTATTATCCCAATCCCTGGATTTTATGGTAAATAAAAAAAAGCGACCTTTAATGGATCGCATAATTTGAATTAAATTAATAATGAAATTATCATAAGATATTTTGTTGAAGTTTTTAATCTCCGTTTCTATTTTTCTAAATTCATAGTCATTATACTTGGAATAAGAAGCGAGATCTCAACCTCCAGACTGAGGCCAATCTCAAATTTATATAACTACAAAATATTATCAATGTCGATGTCGCAATTTTTCAGGCGTTATTAAATTAAAGTTTTTTTTTTTTTTTTAATGAACATTTTATTAGAAATTTATATTCAAATAAAGGAAATTTACGAGTCTATTCGTCTCCTTTATTTTAAATTCGTTTTTTTTTACGATATAGATAGTTAGTAAAGATAAAAAATTTTTCTCTTTTTTTTTTTTTTTAAGTCAACGATCAATTTCCAATTCTAAGTAACTTTAAAAAAAAACTCAATTTTGAGGCTATAGCTAGTGTGAAAAGGGATAAAGTTAAACTTTTTAAGAAAGAGAGGGGGGACAAATGAAAAGTTCTTTTTTTGATCGGATTCTAAAGACAAAAGTTTAAGTCGTATTAAAATAAAAACCCTGCAGTCAAAAGGTAGTGCAATTTCATATATAAATGGTTTTTTTTTTGGTCGAGTATTGTTCTCAATAATTTTAAAATTCAATGGACAAAGATATTAAGTATACAATTTCAACCTCATAGCTCTTTTCGTTCTTGAGATATTTTGTTCACAGACACACAGACAGACCATTTTGCGGGACCCACTTTTTTGATTCAGAGGACCTCAAAACATGTATTTTCTCGATAATCTCTTCATTAGGACAAAATAGATGCTAAAATGTTATACCACTATATCAACGACATTCTATTTTGTTCTGATGAAGATGGAGACCGGCGCTCGAAATGTCAAGAAAATAGTTTTTTAATTTTATTCACCTCTGGCTGCTCTACACCCTCACATTTCTATATATCCAGCCTTCAACAACCGAGCAAAAAATAGTTTATATTTTTAATGATAAAGTTTTTTTGCCTTTTCGTATCCTGTATTTAATTTTCACTTTGATATGATTTAATTTAAATAATAAAACAATAATATGGTTTGGTTATCATCATTGAAATTGAATTTTTTTTTTTTTTTTTTTTTTTTGTGGACGGAAATTGTTCAATAGAAACTCGAGCTGATAACTGGCCTTTAATAATTAAAGGTTGAATTAGATTTCCATTTCATATTTGCAAAAAAAAGCGCCTGCAAGGTATAGCCGATGTATATGCATGTGTGGGTGCCAATAACTATTTAGTCAAGCAGAAATATGTGTAGGAAAAATAATTGAATTATTATTCACGAATAAAATGACAAATTCGGAAGAGAGAGAGAGACAGTTGAATAAATCATCATATCGAGTGATGGGGGAGAGTCTTTTGCATTTTGACACATCTGGCAGTGAAAATATAAACTGTGTGAAGGGAGTGGGGAATGCAGTCGCTAATCTTAAAAATTTTGTTGTAAGTGGTCTGAAAATATGTGAAATAGAAGACAAAGTCTCGAAAGAGGAAAATCCTGATACGAGTCCAGAAAGTGCGAATAGGCTAAATTGCTTTCAATTAAGATAATAATCTTCATCGGTTATAAAATACAGACAGGTAGAGTAGACCTATATTTTTATTTACTTATTGTTAATGAATAAACTTTACTGAATTAACAAATAGTATTTATTCGAATTTCACACCATATTAAATATGCAATCGTTGGTCAATTTATTTTAAATGGAAACTAAAAAGACGGCGATAAATGCCTTGGCTATGAAGAACAGCCTCAGAGATTCACAACAATATCGTTGTGGCGAAGAAGTTTGAGATGTTTTGTTCACAGATACATAGATAGAACATTTTGGGGCCGACTTAAGGGCGCCGCAAAACTGATTCCCATCAAAATCTCAAAATCTCAAAAAAATTTTGGTACTATCGCAATACTATCTATTTATAAGTAAAACGTTATTTTCAGACATGTTGATTTTATATTTAATAAAAAATAATATTATATAAAGACAATCGATCAAATAAATGTTAATCAGATCAAGGGTGCCCCCGGGTGTGGCGTAGTAGGTAGTGTGCCTACCTCCTATACCAAACGTCGCGGGTTCGGACCCAGGCATTCCGATGATTTTATTTAAGCCATTTGGATACTAGATGACTTAAATAGAAATGCCTGAACCCACAATAGATAATATTATATTACAACGGTTATCGTCAGTCTTAAATGGCCTAAGTTGCCGAAAAGACTGTATGAATGTGTGTGTGAATGAGAAAAAAAAAGTGTGAATGTTTAAAAAAAAAAAAAAATAAAAAAAAAAAGATCAAGGGTGAGTTAGATATTCATATAATCACCAAGGAATAATGACAATATCGAAATTTTCAATGAAGATATATTACTATGGACGTAATCTAGAGAATTTGGCTGGAGGGAGCAATGGGACCAGATATCCTCGCTGGGGGGGCCCTAGTTACGCCCATGTATATTACTCATCTTAAATTTAAAACAGATTCAAAAAGATACAATGTTGTCAAAATTAAAAATAATTAAGAAGGTGAGAATTCAGCCAAAAGGAATATTCTCGTCTTCTTAAATCCTGAATCCAAAGACACATACTTTAAAATAATAAATATAATAGATTATGATCTCTCCTCACCTATCAGAGTTCAAAGACTCGCTTTCTGTTCTATAGATGACATTTTCTCTAGACTTCTCCTGGGCCGGTCGTTAAATGCCAGAAGGTTGGACGTTATTTTCTCCTTCGAAAATTTCTTTATAATGCTCAGGTTCGAATGGTGCGCCATTCTCAAGTGGACCGGGACATTAGAGCAGGAATTGAAGATGAAATATTTCCATTCCATCTAATTAAAAAATAAGAAATAAAAAAATTTAAATATTATTTCCTATTAAAGTCGTAAGCTATTTCTTAGGCTAAGGCCAAGGAGATGACTAGCTAGGTGACTTGTGACAAAGAGAGTCGCTTGGTAAGTCTCCCAAGAAAACGAACAGACTAGATCATTCGAGACCTGCCGCACATGTTAGTCACTTGCCAAGCGGCTCGCTTTGTCACTAGTCACCTTGCTAATCACCTCTGGTGTGGCTTTAGCTTAAATGTTAATATTTTACTTACAAAGATGTCCATTTTGTTATGCCCTGAGGAATCTCGACGATCTCAGCCCCCACTCCCACCCAAACCATCTAAAACAAAAGAAGAATCAAAAAATTAGTTTATATCATTGCTGCTACGTAATATTTTATGAAAAATATGGAAAAATTTTTTAACATACTCCGTAGACTGCTTCTTTCGGCTCAACGAGGGCTTGATCCTAAAAACTAACCTAATCCCACACTATCTATGACCGGGTGGCCATCTAATTCTAAAATGCACTTCCTCTTCTTTCTTGAGACACACGCGAACGCGAGCACTCCCGGAAGGCAGGTAAGCCTTCAATCACCAAAAGTCGAAAACGAAACGGAAAGAAAGCGCCCACAAACCCAAGGAAATAAAAGAAAAAGAAACAGAGAGACACACACTCACACACAGCTACATACTCAAACAGATCAATTAATCTCTGCCCACCTTCCTAATATCATTTACTAACGAGCTAAAAAGAAGCAGAGTTAATTGATCTGATATTCATTCACGTGTTAGGATGGAAACCAAGTCAATACAATACTAAAGAACTCCCTTGATTGCTCTATTCAGGAACAGAATGACGTTGTTCAAGATGCATGCTGAAAAAAAAAGAACCCTAAAAGCTAACAACATCCTATACGAACTCCTAACATCTTGAACATTAACTCATTCTGTCCTGAAACAACCAAGGCCCAGTACTCAGCAATGACCGACAGGGTCTCTGAGAAAGAGAAAAACACTCTTTCTCTCAAATGCGCGAAAGGGAGAAACATACGATAGAGAAATTCTCCTAGTCCCCTTGGACATTGGTCAAAGGCGAATTGAATCCTCTCCTGGGAATCCCTACCTATCTAAAGGGGAAGAAGAACAACAATACCCTATGCCAGTATAGAGGAATCACTTCACAATTGAACAACATCCAAGAGAACGTCAAAGAATTCAGACACAGAAGGCCTAACCCCCTAAAATACTGAATATTAATGCGTGAGCGTAGAGATTTTGTAATTATGTTTGGAGCCCTCTATGTAGAACCCATCTATTTGTAAATAAACTAATAAGAATTGCGTGTATTCTTAAACATTATCATTCAGTTAGTAGAAATAGAGATAGATCCCTTTATAAAATATTCATACACGCAAAACTTAACTCCTAATTATATCTAATAATAGCTCTAAAATAATGATACATGCACACTTGAATTGTCTCATATGATGATGTTGATATCCCGCGATGGATAATGAATGGACGAGAATTAATGTGCACGAACCCCCACCAAACAATCATTTACCTTTTGTTCAATGACCATTCATCCATTCATTACCTTGAGAAACAGCCATCACAACAAGATCTTCTGAATTTGGGTAATGAAATATAAAAACATACTCTATTAAATTTATGATATCAATTTTAAAAAAAATTTAAATTATTAAATTTTAAATCAAAAAAAAGAAATGAATTTTGGAAAATTTAAGTTTTTTCAATATTTTGAATTTAAATATTTAATAATTTAAAAGTCAGGGACTCTGAAATGGGAGAATTACATGTATTAATAACATCCTAACCATGCACCTATGTCAAAATATCTAAAAATATTTAGGCCAAATTGAGAATATTAAAATAAATTTTGAAAATCCTAAATCTATCTCCCTCTACGCTCACGTAAATGTTCATACAGGCTTTAGACAGTAGACAGGCTGGTAGACTCTGCAATCAGCTGTGGAGACTGCCTCGATGAGATTTCCCTTTAAGTCCTCTCGCTGGCAATGTCTAATATGTGGTCGTAGCTTGAAGATTAACAAAGTCGATCCGTTTGTTGTCAAATGGCAATGTCCACTGTTCATCTTCTTTCTATTTGAAATAAAACAAACCCAAATTATTATAGTCTTAGAATAATATTTTCATTTTATTAATAAATTTATATTAGGTAAATAAAATCAAAAAGAGATTTGTTCTTTTGTATAATTGTTACTAGAATATAAAATATTCACCTTCCAGGGTGTTGAAGTCATCGATGCCTCATTGACGATACCTCAAGTATCTCCCAATTGCACTGGAGATACAAAATTCTGCAAAAGAAAACATTTATTAGAATATATTTTTCTTATCAAGGGATAAGAAAGCGAAACTTTATATTTTCAAAATATTAATATGAAATTTAAGTATCAGTTCGAAAGTTTGAAAATTTTTATTAATCCTTTCCATAGTTAATGCATGCTCAATAAAAATATATAAGAAAACTTGAAATTATATTTGAAAAAAAGTGAAGAAAAAATAATTATTTTGGAAAATATAAAATTTTTTAATTTTTTCTTATTAAAAACAAACATAGAAATAAAAACTGCATTGAACTATTTATTTATTCTTGTTTAATCTCCATATTCAGGTAAATGAAAGAATTAAATTTTTTGAGATTCAATATATAAATGGTTAACAAATCTTTAGATTAGTAAGAAACCTCTTTTCCAAACCGAGAATCTTTGGAGCTGAGGATAGAGCTATATTGTTCCAAGGGAAAGAGTATTATCATATGAATTATACCTATATCACCCCGAAAAGTAGTATAATAGACCCAATAGGGGTACAAAAAATATTTAATAACACATTCAGAGTCTTCAAGACAAGAAAAAAAAATCTGGTGTGACAAGCACAGAACACAACTTTCGATTACCGAAGGTAAGAGAAAGTTGTGGGCTGTGCGACAAGTCACACCAGATTTTTTGTGTTGCCATATATTTAGTTTCCAACAGTACGGTACATTCCAATTTCAAGATGTAAGATTGCCCCCGGGCTTGGTGTAGTTGGTAGCGTGCCTATCTTCTATCCGAAGGTAGGGGGTTCGGAACCCGGGCAGACCGATGATTTTATTTAAGCTATTTGGATACCAAATGGCTTAAATAGAAATGCCTGGACTCCCAATAGATATTATCTCATATATAACGGATATCTTACGGATATATAACGTAAAATCTTATATGGCCTAAGTTGCCGAAAAGACTGTGTGCAGTGGCGTACCGAGGGGGGGGGGGGGCGAGGGGGGGGGGCGGTCCGCCCCAGGCCCCGAGCCGACATAGGCCCCCATATATTTATAAAAAAAAAAATTTAATGAAAATTTCCCTTTGAAAGGCCTCGGGGCCCTCAGGGCTCAAGTAAAAATAGGAAAATTTAGATAAAAAAAGAAAATTTAATGAAAATTTCTTTTTGAGAGGCCCCGGGGCCCTCAGGGCTCAAGTAAAAATGGGAAATTTTAGATAAAAAAAAAAACAAAATTTAATGAAAATTTCTTTTTGAGAGGCCCCGGGGCCCTCAGGGCTCAAGTAAAAATAGGAAAATTTAGATAAAAAAAAAGAAAATTTAATGAAAATTTCTCTTTGAGAGGCCCCGGGGCCCTTGGGGTTCAGGGATATACGGTATTTTAAAAATATTTTTGTGTATGGAGGAGAAGGATATTTAAAGATGAGCACCCCCCCAAAAAAAAAAAAATTCCATATAAGGCCCCCTCTTCTAGTGCCGCCCCAGGCCCCCAACTGCCTCGGTACGCCTCTGACTGTGTGAATGGGAAAAAAAGTGTGAGTGTTTTTTTTTTATAAAAAAAAAAAATTTCTTTTCATAATTAACAAAAAGGCGAGGGTGCGCCGCAGGCTGACGGTGCGGCTAGTTAATATGATTATTTCTTCAGATAATTATATATTTAATTGAAAAAGAGCAATCGAGAGAGAGAGAGTGGGGTATGTGCAAATCAAGATAAACAAAATAAAAAGTGGGCATTTCTAAAGTTTTATTAACCACTTGAATCAGATAAAAAAAGCAGAAAAAAAGATTAAAAAAATCAGATAATAAAATCAATGTGTAATCAAAGTAGGAAACACAAGAAATATTTAGTTTTATTGTATATAAAAATAACATGCTTTTCTCTTTAGGCTCTTAAATCCATAGGAATAAGATATCATTTAATTTTATCAAGAAAACGTTAATTGAATTTGATATAAAGAATTTATAATAAATGCTGGTTGTCTTACCGTAAGGAGAGGCTGCTGTTGGATTTGCTTTAGTTGCCGTGATGTCGTCTGAGTCTCTATTGGCTGCCGACTCAAGTGGCGGTCGCCGCCCCAGCCGTAGTGGAGGGGAGTATTGCCGCCCAGTGGTGGGGGGAGTGGGAGGCGCCGCCTGTCAACAATAAGAGATAAAAATAGAAATGACCAATTGTTATTTCTTGCCAAATAATGGCTTTGAATAAATTACCGCAACATTAGTAAGGGAATAAAATTATAAAAAAAATTTTTATTTTTAAATTAAATTAATTAAAAGCATTAAGTAATATTTAATAAAAAAAATTTATTTTATAGAGATCAAGTTCATGAATAGTATTGAAAAAGTAATAAGGGAAGGGAAGAAATTGGGCCACCTCTCCTGGAATCATTATGCCTATTCTGTTGGTTATTTAATAAATTAATTTATGGTGCATTTAATTAATTTATTTATATGGCAATGGTTTGAAAATATATAAATTATTTCAGATGTAATATTAAAAAGTTAATTATATAATGTGAAATATGAAAATGAAGAGATAGATGTAAAATTATTAATTAATGATTAAAGTAAAATATTTTAAAGAAATTATAAGATTGTAGTCATCTAATAATAATAAAGAGAATATTAAAATCTCTCCATTTTATATTTAATTTGATCAAAATATTGAATAATTACCTTTTAGATTTATGAAAAACAGTAGCGCAGTCTCTTTGTTAGACCGCCTGGCTCGGCAGGCCTCCACAGGAATGAGAGCTGAGATTCCACGGTGGAAGCTTCTAGAAGCCGATCGTGGCGCTCTCAAAGGCGGCGACGGCGAAGGCAAGAGAGAGATAAATGGAGGGAGGGTAGCATCTCAATGGTGGGGAGAGCCCTCATTAAACCTGTTAAATAAAAAATTTAAATTAAAAAAATATAAATAATAGCCTATAAATTATTTCAATAAGTCGTTTTAGTAATTATTTAATTAATAAATATAATTAAATAATTAATAAATATAAGCATCGAAGTTGCAAAACTTTCCCTCTCATTTATTTTTTACTTTCTCTTACCAATGTACTGTATATATGTAATATATGTATATAGAGAGAAAGTATTGGATTCATGTCAAAAATTCGATGTCGAGATTTTGATGGATCTTCACGTTTTGAGGTCCCCTGAATCCAAAAAAGTGGTTTTCGCGACATGGTCTGTCTGTGTGTGTGTGTGTGTGTGTGTGTGCAGTGACGGCGCTACGGGGGGGGCTAGGGGGGCATCCGCCCCCGGCAAGGACCTCTGCCCCCCTGGATGCCCCCCCAGTCAGCTCGGAAACCAAATTAAAAAAATTTCTAAAATTATTCACTTTTCCTTTAAAAAATGTAATTTTTTAAGCTTTTTATTACAATGTAAAAAAGAAAGATTATTTTTAATAAATAAATTTAGTTACTCTCAAATTTTTGTCGAGTAAATATCTTTCTTTTGTGCCATTAAAATGTCATCGAAAAGAAAAAAATATCCGATAACTTTACCAATGGAATTGAAATAAATAGAGACGGGGCCTAAATGGTTTTCGATGCCGAAAAAGACCTAAATTAAAAAAAAAAAACTTTATTGAGCCCCAATCTAAAAAAAAATTTCTTCTTCGGGTACAAGTGTAAATCCACCAGCTATGAATCAAGCTCAAGTGATTCAGAAGAAATTGATAGTGATTTTGAGAAATTCTGCGCATAGCCAATATCTTTCAGAAAAATTCCTGGGTAAATCTGGATTTTAGTGTTCGATCACGTGATTCAAAGTGGCCACCCCCTCCCCCCCCCCCTTTGAGCCGGGGCTAAACTAAACGCGCTTGGTCGCTAAACCAATTTATGGGCTTTCATATTTCTCAGGAGATAATGAGAAAGCCTGCCAACCAAAACTGAAAATACTGTATTTCCCAGTACGACATTCGGTAAGGTTCAGTGCCTGTGGTGTGACATTTTTTAGATCCTCTTTAAAATGTATATTTTCCTTTTGCCCTTGGAATCTTTTGAAACACACTTTACTCTTGTATTTTATAGGAAAGATAGGAGGAATAGTTGCTATAGTAACATTTTCTCATGTTTATAAATTTTACATCTTGAAATCTAATGTCCGTACGCCTGGACCCCAAATAATATATATTCATAACGGTTATCGTCAAAGTCTTTAATGGCCTAAGTTGCCGAAAAGCCTGAATGTGTGGATGCATGTGAGTGTGAATGTTTAAAAAAAAAAAAAAAAAATCTGGTGTGACTGGCGCACAGCACACAACTTTCTCTTACCTTCGGTAATCGAAAGTTGTGCACTGTGCTTGTCACACCAGATTTTTTGTGTCGACATGTATTTAGTTCCCGGCAGTAGGGAATATTTGAATTCAGATGTAAAATTTATAAGTATGGGAAAATATTTATATTTTGTTACCATGGCAACCATTTCTCCTATCTTTCCTATGAAGCACAAGAGTAAAGTGTGCTTCAAACAATTTTGTGGGCAAAACGAGAATATACATTTGAAAGAGCATCTAAAAAATAATTGATTTTTGAATTTTAATCAAAATCGTTAGAGCGAATTTTGAGAAAATCGAAAAAAACTGAAAAAGTACATCAGTAAAGTACTAGTACTCTTTGGCCGATTTTGACTAAAAGCTTATTTTTCCGGTCCCGGGGGTGTTTAACTTAAATATAAAATTTCAGCCTCATAGCTCAATTCCTTCATGCTTAAAATTTGACACACACCCACCCACCCACCCACCCACCCACCCACCCACACACAGACAGACCATGTCGCGAAAACCACTTTTTTGGATTCAGGGGACCTCAAAACGTGAAGATCCATCAAAATCTCGACATCGAATTTTTGACATGAATCCAATACTTTCTCTCTATATATATATTACATATATACATAGGTAAGAGAAAGTAAAAAAATCCTTACTGTTGGAAACTAAATATAGGCCTATGTCGACTAGAGTCCGACCGAAACAAGATTTTCAGCCGAAACCGAATTTTGGCTTCAATTTTAGTTTTGACCGAAAGCGTAACCGAAATCGAAAATTGTTTTAAACTTTTTCTTAAAATTTCCTATTTTAAATTCATCTTTTTTTTTTTAATAGAATTTCCATTTTTCCCTCTTGCGAAAATCATTTGACCTTTTTTTTTAAGTGCGAATTTCACTCGACGTTTTTTTTTTTTTAGTATACGAGCATCTTCCCATCTTTTCAAAGTCAGGTTTCTGGCAGGGCGAAGTTTCGGCTGAAATTTGGCCGAATCCGAAACTTCTGTCGGTTCCTAAGGTCACACAAAAAAAATGGTGCCCCGAGTCACACCAGTTTTGTTTCTCTGTTGATGCTTATATATTTATTGACTGCCCCCCTGGTAATAAGTTTGCCCCTCTCCTGCCCCCCCACTGAGAATAAGCTAGCGCCGTCACTGTGTGTGTGTGTGTGTGTGTGTGTGGGTGGGTGGGTGTGTTCAATTTTAAGCATGAAGGAATTGAGCTATGAGGTTGAAATTTTATATTTAAGTTAAACACCCCCCGGGACCGGGAAAATAAGCTTTTAATCAAAATCGGCCAAAGAGTACTAGTACTTTACTGATGTACTTTTTTAGTTTTTTTCGATTTTCTCAAAATTTGCTCCAACGATTTTTTTTTAATTCAAAAATCAATTATTTTTCAGATGCTCTTTCAAATGTATATTCTCATTTTGCAATTGAAATCTTCTGAAGACCACTTTACTCGTGTATTTCATAGGGAAGATAGGAGAAATGGTTGCCATGGTAACAAAATATAAATATTTTCCCATACTTATAAATTTTACATCTGAATTCATATGTTCCGTACTGTCGGGAACTAAATATATGTCAACACGAAAAATCTGGTGTGACAAGCACACTTTCGATTACCGAAGGTAAGAGAAAGTTGTGTGCTGTGCGCCAGTCACACCAGATTTTTGAGAATAACATTCCCTCAACGGAGTGTTATAAAATTTGGTCCAAGCCTGGAAACAAATGTCTTAATTATCACCGTTGTGTTTTAAAAGATATAATTAAGAGAAAGCTGAACAAATTTATTCTCAATAAATATTTACCGCTCCCTCTGGAGTGTTTAAATACACGGACATTTTCCACCTTTGAAATCCTTATAACTTCAGAGAGGAGGTGGGGGGGGGGGGTAAATTTTCGACGATTGTAAGAATATTACATTTAAAGAAATCCTAAAAAAAATAATTATTATTTAGGATAAAACCAATTGGCAAGATGAGTTTGTGTTTTGGTTGAGCAAATCGCGCTCCCTGGACTCGAACAGCTTCCATTGCGAAAGCGGGAAGTCCTTGTTCGAGTCACGTTATTTAAAAGAAGCTCTACCTAATAATTTTTAATATAAATATAATTGTTACCAAGCGATACAAAATTTATTTGGCTAACAATCAACTGAAATAAATACAAATGTGGAAAACCTTAAAAAATACAAATTTAATTTGAGTGCTACTATTTGTCTTCGTGACTGGAAGTATTGTATAGCAGGGTTGCAAAAAAATTCAGACTTTCGGCAGCTAAATTTATTTTATCAATGTCGTACTGTACCACACTGATGTTTCGGTCTCTTGTTTAGGCCATCTTCAGGGCTGATTGGCTTATTGAATTGAACAAATTTCAGCGACACATAAGAGGACAACGAAGCGAAATTTAATTATTTTTTGGTCCTCCTCCTCCCCTCATAGCCCACCGATCCTCACCAGTGATGATTCGGTCGTGCCAGGAAGAACCGGAGTATGGCAGAACGACAGTGCCTTGGTGTAATATAATAACAAAAACGCGTTCCCGAGCGACGGCGAAGGAAGGCGAGATTAGCCGAAGCCACGCTCTATTTAAATAATATTCATATTAAATTATATTAAGGTTATGGAGAAAGAAAAAACCAGCGGATGCTTTCCACGTTAAAATAATTTATTCGCAGATATTTCGGTAAGCCTAACGCAAACCATCCTCAGTGCTTCAAATTATATGATTGTGGAGCGTTTAATAAACTCATAAAATGCTTGAGAAGCCATTCTATATATGGAGGGGACAAAATCGTATGAAGCAAGTCACTGAGAGAAAAATAGCATCTATATACATAAGACACAATCGAATTTTTGTATGCTTTAAGATAATTTCTCACAGTGACCCACCAGGCGCGTGTACTTTCTAATAGAGTAATAGAGTATTAGAAAGTACACGCGCCTGGTGGGTCACTGTGAGAAATTATCTTAAAGCATACAAAAATTCGATTCTATTCTATTCTAATAGAGTATTAGAAAGTACACGCGCCTGGTGGGTCACTGTGAGAAATTATCTTAAAGCATACAAAAATTCGATTCTATTCTATTCTAATAGAGTATTAGAAAGTACACGCGCCTGGTGGGTCACTGTGAGAAATTCATCTTAAAGCATACAAAAATTCGATTGTGTCTTATGTATATAGATGCTATTTTTCTCTCAGTGACTTGCTTCATACGATTTTGTCCCCTCCATATATAGAATGGCTTCTCAAGCATTTTTTGCTGGGTTTAGTAAACGCTCCACAATCATATAATTTGAAGCACTGATGATTTGCGTTAGGTAGGGCTGGACGGTAAACCGGTTTACCGGTAAAACCGGTAAAAATTTTTTACCGTAAACGCGGTAACGAACCTCTAATTCGGTAAAAACCGGTTTTCTCGAAAGTCGGTAAAAACCGGTTTTTCTC
>JAKCPI010012107.1:0-20024 GCA_023213315.1 Euborellia annulipes | reverse complement strand
TTTTCTTACACCTTAAACTAGTATCATCTGAACTCCTAAACGTCTGAACCGATTTTGATGAAATTTTTTGTCTGTGTTTGGGAGAGTCCCGGAAAGGTTATGATTCACAAAAAACCATAAGTTAATTAATAATTAATCGTTAAAATAAGAAAAATCTGGGGTCTTACCTTCGGTAATCGAAAGTTGTGTTCTGTTGTGGCTAGGCGGAAAGCCGAAGACGGGCTTTGCGACTAGTTTTTTTTATAAAATTTTAAATTTAATGCACCAACTTGTTCAATGCAAACAAAAATGAATTTAGACAAATTGATTTCAAATTATAATTTTTATGCTATTTCCAGCTGGCCTGACCATGTCATGTTAACGAAATCGATCTTCAATAGAATAATTAAAATATTTTTCATATAAAACTCTGTTGTTTCTGCTCTTTTAAACCCTTTAATACGATGGCAACAGAAATGGAGGGATACATCCTACATATATAGAGATTATTTAAATTAAACTAGTATCATCATAGCCCAAGGGCGGATCCAGAGGTGTTTCTCGGGGGGGGGGTAATCTGGTGTGACTCTTCGCACAGCACACTATTTTTTTTTAATTTCGGTAATTTAAAAGCGCATTCTGTACTTGTTTGCCAGAATATAAATACACATCAAATTTTTAAGTATTAATTTTAAAAATTTTACATTAAAAATAATTTTTTTTTTGCGAAAAAAGGTATTTTTTTCGAATCTCGGGGGGTAATTACCCCCTTTACCCCCCCCCCCCCCTTGTATCCGCCCTTGTCATAGCCTAAATATCTGGAATGTCCGTAATTTCATGTGAATAGGGACAATTTATTTCATTAAGGTCTTTTTCGGCACGGAGGCCATTTAGACCCCGTCTCTATTTATAAGAAGGGTGGAGGTTTTCGACTTGAAAAAATAAACGCTGGTTCGCAGATCTTCGAAATAATCAAAATATCTAGATAAAAATATTAATTTAGACAAGAGACAAAATATCTTTCAATTTTACCGCTAACTTGTAAAAAAAAAGTTACTAAATTTTTAAATTTCTTGGGAGATTTTTGCTGTTGAGTTGGTCATTACTATCAGTTAATTTTTTTTCTTTTTTTTTTTCAAAAATGTTTCATAGATTCCCTGGATGCATAGATCATATGCCTCCAGAAAAATATATTTTTCATACTTAAATAAATTGTAATTAAAATATAATGAGTGAATCAATAAAAAGTCACCCATTGGCCTCCTCTACGATTATTCAGGATATAAATTTTTCTGATGATTCAGATTCGTGGAAAAATGTTATTGAATTATCAAAAAATGAAAACAAGGTAATAATACCTGAAACATCATCAGAAGAAGAGATACAATCATTCGAAACTCTGTCATCTAAAAAGAAGGTATATTATTTTAATTTTTTCTTCTAAAATGTAATTATTTACTAAAAGTTAATAAGACAGTAGTTTTTTATTTACTATTGTTCCCTTTTGAAACAAAGCATTTTGAGTTTTTTTTTTTTAAACTAGCTCATATTGAAATTAATTTTCACTATTTGTAAATATTAAAAAAAAAACTGAAAATTTTGATTATTTTTCCATAAAAGAATCGATATTATGAATAGGATTTTTATTTTATATCTTTGTTTTAGGTTTGTAAAAATATTTCGACAGATAAAGAAGAATCTCAAACCCAAACGAAATCATTTGCAATTCCAGATTCAAGTTCAGATATAGAAGTTAATTCACCAGATTTATTCATGGAATCTCAATCATTTAATAATGAAATGGAATCGGTAAGTTTTTTTTTTATAAAAAACACTCGCCCTTTTTTTAACTTTCACACAGTCTTTTCGGCAACTCAGGTCATATAAGACTTTGACGATAACCGTTAGTAATTAATAAACATATTGGGGGTCCAGGCATTCTTATTTAAGCCATTTGGGATCCAAATGGCTTAAATAAATTAATTGGATTGCCTGGGGTCCATCGGTAAGATTTATATGTGACCGTCCACATGAAAGGTCACCAAATCTTCACCGAGGTCAAAATTGAGTTTTTATGCTTTTTATGCTGTACAGAACATATCCTCCTGAGCAAGCTGTCATTTTTAGAATTTGTCTATCATTTTTTGTTTGGAAGATTTGAATTTTTAAAATTTTGGTTATGAAAAACTTAGTATTGAGAAAAATGAGTTTAAAGTTTGTTTGATCCCTTTTCTTTTATCTACCTTTGTCTTGTTTTTTCAATTTTTTTATATAAAATACATCGATTCTGATTAAACGAATATTTCATCACATAAGATGAAGAACCAGAGAATCAGAATTAGTAATAAAAAAAAATCAATTTTTTAAAACTCTCAGTAAATCGGCTCTCCTGAAAATTTAGCCTAGTGAAGATTTGGTACCTTTACATGTGGACGGTCATATATATATATAAATTCAAGAAACAGCTCAAGCAGAATTCCATCAATTCTCGAAGGTTTACTTTGAAGTTTGCAAGGTGGACGTGCAGATTTTTAAATAATTTTAAACAATTATTTTTCAGAAATTTTATTAGCTGACAACTGATTGCAATGTGCAATGTACAGTTTCTGTCATCAAGTGTGACCTAAAACTTCTCTGATTCTTTCTAAAAAAGACTGGCGAACTGAATATATATTTATCACATGTATTTTTAGAAAGAATCAAAGAAATTTTAGGTAATTATCTTTTTAATAATATCTGCTCTATTTTTAAATCATTGATTGGAATTGAGAATGTTGGCTATTTATAAAATTGAGTAAAAAGGAAAAAAAAAATTTAAATGTTGTATAAAATAAAATAATGCAATTGTTAATAAAATGTATTGTAATGTCCTCTATTTTAAAGTATATTTTATATATATTCCAGGCCTGATGATGGTCACACTTGATGACCGAAACTGTACATTGCAATCAGTTGTCAGCTAATAAAATTTCTGAAAAATAATTGTTTAAAATTATTTAAAAATCTGCACGCCCACCTTGCAAACTTCAAACTAAACCTTCGAGAATTGATGGTATATATAAATTGTGGAGTATCTGGCTGTCAGTGAGATAATAAATAAATAATAAAATCTGAAGGAATTCAACAATAATAAATATTCAAAGGAAAACAACAAATAAATACTAAATAATAGAACTGAAAATAATCAACAGTAATAAATATTTCAGGAATCGAAGGGTTTTTTTTATTATGATAAAAACACTCACACTTTTTTCCCATTCACACACACAGTCTTTTCGGCAACTTAAACCATATAATACTTTATACGATAACCGTTATATATATATATATATATATTGGGGTCCAGGCATTCTTATTTAAGCCATTTGGTAGAATCGAAGGTTTAAAGTGGCTTTTGTATTCAAACAATAGGTAACAGGAGCAGGCAGCCAGGTATTCAGTCTCCACGAAATAAAACTCTGTTTAGGAAACAGTTTCGGTTTTAATGAAATATAACCAGGATCTAGAGATATAAGTTCGGTGAATTTAACCTTGGAGGATATTTCAACCATACTAAGGGGATTTGTAGGTACTAATAAAATAAAAAGATCCTGATCGTTTCAGATCGCTAACTCACTTGGTTTTGAAAAGCAAAAAATGTCAAAATCGAAAAAAAAAAAATTTTTTTTTCATGAACGGCTTAATCTATTGATTTGAATTTTGGATTAATTAATAGTATTTTTTATGAAATATGTCCTAAAAAAATTTATATTTAATGTTACTTGCACAGTTCCCCCCCCCCCCGCCCCCCCGACAAAAAAAATGATATATAATCTAATCAAAACAATGTAAATCAGAAAACCTTTAATGTTAATTTTCTCAAATCTCAGTTCCTGGCGCTTGACACACTAATGCGTAAAAGAGTCCATACAGGGTAAGAGAAAATAAAAAACGCTATTTTTTTCAAGGATGTTATGACCATTTTTTCTAATTTTTACTTTTGCTTTACTTACAAATCCTTTGAGTATCGTTGAAATATCTTCGAAGGGCATATCCACCGTGCTAATACCCCTAGGGCCTTTGTTATTTAAAAAAAAATTCAGTTTCTTTCACCGTCATATTCTTGATCCGAGACCCTTTGCAATAGATTCGGATCATTTTTTAAAATTTGAAATTTCTCACATGAATTGGTCAAATTATATTTTACATTTATTATAGATTTAATGTTTTAATGTTCAACTGCCTTTTTTCAGTTGTTCATATTTTATTGATACTACTATATTTTTACACTACATTTAAAATAAGAAATGCAGATATTTTGTAAAAAGTGGGACATTTTTAAAAATCGATGGGACGCGGGACAGCCCTCCAAAAAGCGGGACTGTTCGGCCAAAATCGGAACCTTAAATATGACTCAATGCTTTGTCATTTTTGTGTTCACACTGTATGTACCAGTTATATATTGTTTTAAAATATTTAAATAATTTTATTGTATTTTTCTAACTGTACAATGCTTTCAGCTCGAAAAATGGACTGATGATGATTATATTCCATTTGAAGCTGAAACTGTTTCCTAAACAGAGAGTTTTATTTCGTGGAGACTGATATCCTGGCTGCCTGCTTCTGTTACCTATTGTTTATTTCAGGAATCTACAATAGACTATAATAATAGGTTATAATAATTCTCTTGAGTCGTTTGCATAAATACTCGATTATTATATTAATATACCCACAAATGTTTTTTAATAGACAAAATTCTAAGGAAATATGAATCCTACTTATCTAAAGATAGAATCAAAGTCCGAGTAATGCACTCTTTTTAGTTTTCTACAGATACCAGAGGTGATTTCTACGTATAATATGGTATTTTTTAGATTTAATGAACCTCAAAATCTATATAATTCAATATTATTAATTTTTTTAATATTCATTTTCAGATTAGTGGCGTGGGATCAACGGCAAAAGCAACAGGAGCTATACCCAAAAAAATATCATCAAACGCAACAGGAACGATCCCAAAATCGGTATGTTATCTTTTTTCTTACCCTATATATGAAATATATAGAGAGAGAAAGTATTGCGATCATGTCAAAAATTCAATGTCGAGATTTTGATGAATATAAATGTTTTTAGGTCCCCAGAGTCCAAAAAAGTGGGTCCCGCAAATTGGTCTGTCTCTGTGTCTTTGTGTAACGATTTTTAGCATTTATATTTAAAGTTAGGTAAAATACATGGAGGAATTGAGCTACCTGATTGAAATTTTATATTTAAGTTAGGTACCCTCCGGGGCACTCAAAATAAGCTTTTGAACAAAATCGGCCAAAAAGTACTAGTACAAAGTAAAAAAAAAAAATTCAAAAAAAAAGTTGGCAAAAAACCAAGAAAAAAGTGGGTTTTTAAAATTTGAACTGATGATGTAAAAAATCTCAAAATTTACCAGGAGGGGTTTTTTAAGGTGTACTAAAAAATATGAAAAAATTGAGGAAATCAAAAATTAAAATTTTTCAAACCGTTCGATTTAGCGTGCAATGGCCTATATACACTGGGCCTCACCGTTTTTTTTACGGTAAAAGTGGGCCGCACATCAAAAAGATTGGGAACCACTGCTCTATTGTGTATAAAAATATCAAATATGAGATTAAAATTTTGTCAAATATCCATAATTTATTTCAATCAATCAACATTTAAAATTCAAGTTTGGAACAAAGGTGTTATGGGAAATTAAATATATCTCGACACAAAAAATCTGGTGTGTCAGCACAGTACATAACTTTCTCTTACCGAAGGGTAAGAAAAAAGTTGGGTGCTGTGTCACACCAGATTTTTTAATTTGTAAAATAATTATTAAATTATTAATATATATATATATAATTTTTTTTGTTTAGAGAGGTAAATGGTATAGAATTTCATCAGACGATTCAGATGATGAAAAAATGTTAAGGAAGATTAAATCGTCTTATAGAAATCCAATCCAAGATTCTGATTCAGAGGAAGAAAAGATAATACCAAATCCAAATTCTATACAAGATTCTGATTCAGAGGAAGAAAAGATAATACCAAGTCCAAATTCTATACAAGATTCTGATTCAGAGGAAGAAAAGATAATACCAAATCCAAGTTCTATACAAGATTCTGACTCAGAAGAAATCGATAACAGGAAGGTTTTTTCTTATTCCGAAGATGATGAAGAAAATGAAGAAACAAAAACGAACACGAAAAAAGAGAATGACACCTTAATTAGTAAAACTATAAAGAATAAGGTAATAATAAAAAATTTAGACTCTCGTTTTATCCCATAGACAAATTTTCGGAGCATGTGCCTATTTTATTCCCTTAGGATTACTTTGAAAGAGTGGCAAGATACTAACAGTCATGTTTTATCAGCCTCACAAGATGTTCTTTAAATCCATAATTCATCAGATTTTTTTTCCAAAAACGTCGACGACATTCGCAGGAAAATTAGAATTTTTACTTTCTCTTATCAATAATATGTTAGTATATATATATTAATTAATATATCTCCCCGGGGTTTTTGTAATATGTTATATGTTAATATATATACATATATAAATTAGTTGCTATGACATCCGGTTCTGTGGAAGGGACGTAAAAAAGGTTCCCTCTCAGTGATGCATTCTTCGAAAGGAGTAGGCTATACGCAGGTGCTGAGCGACTTTAAACTCCTCAAACTAGGATATCCTCCCTGGCATACAAGAGGTTGGATAAAAGAAGCCGGGTGGAAACAGAAATAAGAATTAATTCAACTATCATATTTAAGCTTTCTACCGTAGGCTCTTGTTGAAACATTATCTTAGTGAACGGGATAGTATCTCTCAAATTTGATTGATACAAGTAAATAAACACAAGGTTATTTGTTTGTGCATATATTGTTCTATACTTCTAATGAATATACGCGTTAAGTAATTTTTAATTTAATCAATTTTGAAACAAATAACCTTGTGTTTATTTACTTGTATCAATCAAATTTGAGAGATACTATTCCGTTCATTAATTCACTAGCTAGAAACAAACGCAGAAGGAGGAGTTAGAGATAGGAAATAATGTAACTTCACGGGGTGCTGGTAGATGGCTACGGCCAGAGGCCGGTTGGGTTTGAGGTGTGTATCTCCGTACACGTAAGCACCTCGGATAAATAAACTGGGATTCCGATAGAAATTTCAAATAATAATAATATAATAGTGAGAAAGTATAATTGATGGTCGCAGAGGACACAACTTTCTCTTACCTTTGGTAAGGGAAAGCTGTGTTCTGTGCTTGTCACACCAGATTTTTTTCAATAAGAAAGTCGAAACAGTTAGGATCTTGTCATTCTAAGATAGGGAGTAGTCAATTGTTAACAATATTGAAGTTTTTTTTCTTGTAATAATATTTTTTTTTTTTTTTTTTTTTTTTTTTTTAGAAAATTCCGAATTTAAATTTGAACAGTACAGTTGAAGAAGAAGATAAAGATGACATAGATAAAGGAGCCAATTCAAGATTTGATTCCAGTGATGAAGTTTCTCGCAAAAAATCGATAAAAACAAATGTGGATATACTTTCACAATCATTAGAAGAAAGTATTATTTTTTATGAACCTTCGTCATCTTCTGTTCAAGAAGTTATATGTGAAAATGATGTTTCAGAAGATGAGAAACCACAAATGTCACCAGAGGAATTTAGAAAAAAATATTTGTATTATATGAAGAAAATTAAACAACTTAATAGTGAATTACAAAATTTTCAAGTATGATCTAATTTTTCTTTTATTAATGGAGAATAGTAGTGAAGCTGTTAAGCATGTTTTTTCCGATAGGAGAGGCCGTTGTGTGTTTCTTAAAAAGTAAGCCTAAAAAAAAAACCACCTATTACGAAAATTTGTAAAGGATGTGAGAATATGCCTTCAGATTCTTAAGTAAAATGACCTCCTGAATCCAAATATGACCTTCGTTTTCCCCCAGCACGTACCGTTTTCGGGGGGGGAGCCCCCTACTTATTTCCACCACTTTTCGTTTATTATAGGGCCACGAAAAAAATTTGGAGGGATGAAAAGGAATATTTTAGCCTTAACATTTCTTCAGAAGGTCTAGCGAAGTGAAAAGTTAAAAAACATTAACATTTGGATCCAAGGGGAGGATGTGGGGGAGGATTTTATCGGTTAAAATGTAAAAAAATCATTAAAAATGATCAATTTTTTCTGATTTTTTCACAATTTTGTCACTGATTTTCTACATATTCCAGCTGACAGACCCACCTCACCCTTCCTTAAACATCCCTCAACTAAAAAAAAATATATAGGACAAAGCGGGTGGGGTGTGGGCGATTCCGAAGCCCTTGCAAGAAGATGGAAGATTCACAGCTCAGTTGGTCAAATTGGCAAATATGCGGCTAACTTTCATTTTTTTTGGGCTGATCTTTACAAGTTTTTTTTTAAAAGTACGTTTAGACGGCCTCTCCTACTCGCCATTAAAACTAAGATTACAAAATTATTAATACTAATAATTGATAAGATTATTCTAATTTTTATTTTTTAGTATTCTTTGAAAACTAATCTACATCTTTTACCAGACAAGGGAGAACGATTAATACAAAAGAACGAAGATAAAACAAAAGAATTAAATGATCTGTTAAAAGATTATAATGATTTATTAAATCAAGTACCGAAAGGTAATTTTAATTAAAAAACATAACTAAATTTAATCAACTATTTAATAAAAAATTTATATTTTTAGATATGCATGAAGATTATATGAAACCTCTCTCACAGTTGAATATTTTAGAATCAGGAAACCTAGGACAATTGCCAACAGAGCCTGCTCCAAAAGGTTTCACTGAAAAAGGTAATGCAATGGACATTTAGAAATAATAAAAAAAAATTAATTATCTATTACTTTTTTTTTCAGCTCTTGCTAAATTTAATGATGAAAAGGTAATTACAATGAATGCTATTGAGAAAATTCACACATCTATTAAAACCAAACCAAATGAAAATATCTTTAAAGAACAGCCGTCTGGGCTTAAAATATCTATCTCCTTGATGCCACATCAACGCCATGCATTAGCGTGGCTCTCCTGGCGTGAAAACCAATCACCTAAAGGAGGGATATTGGGTAGGTCATTTATAAAATTTTTATTTTAAATATAATAGATACTTATATTGGCGTTTCTCTACTAATTGGAAACTGGCCCATACATTTAAGTCCCAAGCATATTTTTGTTAAATATTGAGAAAACAATTACGTACAATCAAAGGCATTAAAAAATGAAATATGAATCTTCTAAAAGTCTTAGCATAATTCTTTTATTTTGTGGGTGGCTGCTTGGGGATTTGTTTATATTAAATAAATATTTTTATTTAATGAAATTTTAAATACAATAGAGAATGCTGTGCTAATTGACATGTTAGAAACAGAAAGAAACAGACCCATTACTGAATAATAAGTATTAGTAAAGTTCCCTTAAATTAACAAGGGACTGACTCCAAAGGACGGTTTGTTTACATATAGGCTTAGGTACTTAGCATAAAATCATTTTAAATCTATTTAAATTGAAAAGGCAGACGTGATAACATACTCGCTAAGTAATTATTTAAAAAAAAAAAAAACATTAATAAATTTTAACACTTCAAACAATTAAGATAATGCCTACCAAGGGAGTGTCAAAACTAGCCGCCGAAACACGAGTTCACTGACAAACGCAGTGGTAACAGTGACAAAATGGCTTCATCCCGCATACTTATTATTCAGTAATAAAAAGATGTATTATATATAATTTGCCTAGGATAGCGATTTTCCAATTAGTAGGGAAACGCCCATATACTTCTCCCTTTTGTAATTTTGTTTTATTATAATAACGATTTTGTTGTTACAGCCGATGATATGGGGCTGGGAAAGACGTTAACAATGCTTAGCTTTATCATGTCAACTCTTGAAGAAAAAGACGATGTTGCAGAGAGTGAAGATGAGGATGAACACATAAAACGTAATTTTTTTTATCCATAATTGAAGCTTCCATTGCTTTTTTCTTTTAATTCTAGAAAACCCACGGGTTAAAATTTATTAATATTATATTATTTTTGAGATCTAAAGGAAATAGAATATCATTTTTATTTATTTTTCAGATACTAGAGGTGGTTCATTGATAATTTGCCCAGCATCACTTATAAATCAATGGGGTGATGAAATTAAAAATAAATTCAAAAAAAATGCCATGACATTTATACTTCATCATGGAAACAAACGCGAAACAAAACCACGCAAGTAAGAATTATTTTTATTTAATTCTATTCACTTTAAGGATTAAGAGGGTGAATCAAATAAAAATAGCTCTCTAATTCTTTGAAATGTAAATCTATCGGGATATCATTTAAACCATTGATATGGCCCTTAGGCGCTTGGGGAGGCAAAGCTGTTTGCATGTTTTCGCTGATTAGATGACGTTTAGGAGTCATAAAAATTTAGCCAAATAGCCTATATTTGAATGTTATTCTTATGTAAGTGAATATGTGCTTAAAATAAAATTCCTCACTTTCATTGACAAATTTAGATTTTAATAATAAATTGGTTATATATGTATTCTAATTCTATTTGTATTTATCTCATCAATGGATTATCTTCATTTCGTTATTTTAATATTTTAAAAGTTTTTTCTAAGAAAGTCAATATGAAAGTGAAGAATTTTATTTTAAGCACATATTCAATTACATAAGAATAACATTCAAATATAAAAAAGAAAATGTGAAAAGGGATGAATCCAAAAAGGCGGTAATTATTGAAAAATCAAAGTATAAAAATAAAAGTGGTAATTTTTTTTTTAAAGAGGGATTTTTATCCTCTACCCCTTTGGGAGGCCCCTTTTGAAAGGAGAAAAAAAAAGGAGGACTTTTTAATATTTTTTAAAAAATGTGGGGTCGTAGCTTCAAAATTGTGGCAGCTGGAATCTCCCAAAATTAGCACCCCGAGACGCGCACCTTAAAAGCTTATTTTCACTCCTCAGGGGGGGGGGGGTGATACTTGAATATAAAATTTCAACCTCCTAGCTCAATACTATCATGCTTAAAATTTAACAAACAGACAGACAGACCATGTAGGGGAAACCACTTTTTGGATTCAGGGGACCTCAAAACGTGTATATCCATCACAATCTCGACATCGAATTTTTGACATGAATCCAATACTTCTCTCTATATATTAACATATATATAGAGGTAAGAGAAAGTAAAAAAGTAAAATGATATGAATTTTGTATAAGAAATTTTATTCGGGGGGGGGGGGGGGGTTGTGACATAATATTTTTAGGAGGTTTGTTTGTATGTACTAACTGTGACTTGAGGAGGGGGACTAGAAAATCGTCAAAAAAGGCGTTACGTTATATGTGGACGACCCCTTAGACTTTAATAATAAATATATATATATAATTATTAAAAACATAATTAGTAACTCATATAACTGAATAAAAATCCCTTGGTTACAAACTTTGGTCGGTTTTACGACTTCTACTTAAGGCATTTTTTTTTTCAAGTGTATGAATTAATAAATATTGATTATGTTTTTAATTAAGTCATTTTCATATTAATCATTACCGCTATTTGGGATCAATATCGCCTATGATAATAGAAAATCACATTATATTTTTAAAAATTTGACTTAATTTCATGTCTTCATATCTCAATTTGCTTACTTTTAAAGTCTTTTTTCCTTTATTTTTTAAATTTAGATTGGCTCAATTTGATATCGTCCTGACCACTTATTCGATTGTCAGAAATGAATGTACTTTAACAAGTAAAAGTACTTCAAATGTGAGTATTAAAATAATTAAAAAAAAAAAATATTTCATAATTATTCAGGGGAAAATAATCACTTGAATTTATTTGTTTATTTTAGGGGCCTCTAAATAAAATTCTTTGGCGAAGAATTATTATTGACGAAGGGCATAATATAAGAAATCATAATTCAAAAATGGCAATTTCAGTATGCTCTCTTAGAGCTATATCTAGATTCGCGTTAACAGGCACCCCAGTACATAATAAAGAGCTTGACTTATATTCTTTAGTCAAGTTTTTAAGATGCCATCCTTTCGATGACCTTCCGGTAAGTACTTTTTACATTAAAGTTATGGAGAAAAAAATAACCAGCGACTGCTTTTCATGTTAATATAATTTATTTGCAAATATTTCTGTATTCCTAACCCAAACCATCCATCCTCAGTGTATCAAATTATACGATTATGGAGCGTTTTACAAAATTATAAAATGGATGAGAAGCCTTCCTATAACAGTTATATGGGTTGTGATAAGCAAGTCACTGGAAAAATAGTATATGTATATATACAGTGCGAGTCAAAAATATGAGACCACCTTAAAATATTAAAATAAATAATGGTATTTAGTAGATGAAATAAATTTTCTATAATTTGCAATAATACTGTTAATCTTGTATTCTAACAATCGTCCTGAGGAAGGTCGTGATTTGCGACCGAAACGTCGACGGTTAACAATTAAATAAAAGTGTTTATTTAATTCTTTGGCTGCAAAGTCTCCTATACCCAAGTAAAAATTCACTCGCCTCATCGTCGATATTTTTTGAACTCATACAGTAAAAAGAAGGTTCCTTTTTCACTCATTGATTGAAAAAATAAATGTTTAATCAAAATTTTAAACATTTTAATTACACAAATAAAAATTTTAAATAATGTATAAATAGAAAAATTTCTCTGATAAAATCTGAAATTATCAGGGAAATTTCAAATCATTTCTCTGTAGCCACCCTGAAAATGTCTCAGTGGTTTCGGACTAAAAATTCAATGTGCCCTCCTGAAGCCGCTTAATGAAATTGGCACCCAAATATTTTTAATATATATAAAATGATTTTTTCACCAGACATGGAAGCGATGGATGAGTTCTGGGGGCCAGAAATCACGACTTCATACGGTACTATCTTCACTAATATTACAACGGTCCAAAGAAACCTTAATTCAACAAAAGACTTTGAATTTCCTAGCCTCAAAGAATTTTCACATAATTGATGTCATTCTCAACCCTGAAGAAGCTCAAATCTATCAACAAGTTCTCCTTCTTTCTAAGTATGTATGTTTAATTGTTAAAATTATTTTTTGTTGAGAATTTTTTTTTAAACAAAAGTTTTCTTTTATAAAAATTAATTAAAGAGAAGAATTTTATTCTCTTAGCGAAAAATGTTTTCAAAATATATTATTTATTTTTTTTAGGAGCCTTTTCGAGCAATTCCTTTGTCAGAAAGCAGAAAAAGAATATGGTCCTGGATTCTCATTGAAAAGTAATTACTTTTATTTATAATTATTTCAAATTTTAAATTCATTATAAATAAATGTCGCTACATTTTAAGTAATTTGGAGGAGCGAAATGAACATCTTTTTATCAAGAAAGGGTTGCGAAAACAGAGACTGGCATCCAAAATTTTTTTTCTTTAAATATTTTATTTGGCCGACTTTTCGGACCGAAACGTAAAGAAAAAAATTTTGGTTGTCAGCCTCTACTTTCGCAACCCTTCCTTGATACAATTCAACAGCCCCAACTACAATATAAATATTTTTTTCAAAATTTGAATATATATATATATATATATATGGTAACTAGGGAAAGTCGCCACACTATTTTCGATTAGTACATAGAAATAATAAGTTCCTGAAAAAAAAAAATACTCTTTATTGTCCAATACTTAATTGGTTATTTAGACAAGTTAATGCTCTTCTTAGTATGAAAATAAATAAGAAATTTAATGTTAAAGAAAGTCATTCAATTGTGGCATCTTCCACATATTTATATAAATTATTTATCTTAATATTATTAAAATTTTTTTAGCCGAAGGAAACCTGGAAAAGATGAACCCTGATATTTTAAAATTATATCAAAAAATGATGAAACTACAAACTATCACTCAATCAAGTATTCTTGTGCTCTTATTGCGGCTTCGACAAGTATGTTGTCATCCTGCTTTAATTAGACCTATGCTTGGGAACACAAATCCAAGTCAAGATGAAGCTCTAGAAGCAGCTGAAGCTGACGGTCTTGATGAAGATCTTTTCACAGAAATGAATCGTTTAAGTTTAAATCCATCGTCTCCCAACTTGAATGAAACCCCAGAAACTAGTTTATGGAATATTACAAACCCGATATATGATTACAATCATATCAGTTCAAAAGTATGTATGAAACAATTATGTTTGCTTTAAAATTTTATTTAACATAATTTGAACGAACATATTTCTAAAGTTCTGGTCTAGATCAGAGCTTCTTAAACTTTATGATGTCCCCTACAACCCCTATCACAACTCCTCCCCTTAAATTTTTTCTTTTGGAACCCTGGTTGGTTAAAAAAATAATTTTTATTTCATTTATACTGTATATATATATATATATATATATATAAGATCTAGTAAAAATAAATCCATTATTTTTCAAAGCGCTTTAATAAATTGTATCTCGCCAAGCCAGGATTGACGGTAGGAATGTTTTGCTCTGCGTTTGGTGGGATTAGCTGGGAATCATATCGCTCCTTAAATGGAAAAGTGAGACAACTCAAAAATGATCAATTTTGAGATTTTGTATAAAAATGAGTTCTTTTTATGTGTAGATTTATGTGGGAAAGTGTCATTTCTTTCTAAGTATCACCCCCAGAATGTGCTAGTGTCGTTTTTCAATTTTGGCATTTTTGCTCTTATTTTTGTAGAAAAGCGTCATTTGTCTAACTCAGGGGTGAGAAACCTTTTTAATCAACGGGCCAATTTAAATTTTAAAAATTTTTGGAGGGCCGCACATAAAGTTATGTGTTAAAATAAATACAAACAAGAAAAGAACAGACAACGAATTTACTTGAACCTTTAATGAGAAATTTGGCGCTGTTTTTTCGATAACAAGCTGATCAATATCAGCCGGATTTGTTGAGGTAGCTACACGTACGCTGCTTCCTAATCGTGCATCACTCAGGCTTGATCGGTGGTCATTTTTGATTAATTTCATGGTTGAAAATAATTGTTCGCAAACATACGTACTTCCCAACAGAGACATCATTTGCTTTGCATTTTTCGTCAAAAGCGGAAATTTCTCAGGGCTCACATAAGACTTTCGATGTTTACTGAGAAAAATACATTTTTTAAATCGGTATTATTCTGCATGTCAATCACTTCCATTTGAAAGTATTCGGGAACTATATCCACATCGATCCTTTCTATACTAGGTATACTGATAATGATAAAATTAAAAATAAAAAAATATTTATTTCCAATTTTAGAAATGCTTGGCGGGCCGCATAAACATGTTTAAAGGGCCGCGGGTTGCTCATCCCTGGTCTAACTGATGTCGAGTGAAACTCAAGTCAGTCACAGTTTCTAAAAGAAATATGTCATTGCATACATTAATATCACAATAATTTCAATATATCGCGTTTTCCATTAAGAAAATAAAAATCTTTAAACGATTTTCTTGAAAAAAAGAGACTTTTTGAGCTGCTCTCCTAATTTCATGCAAAAATAATGGATTTTTTTTTACTCCCCCTTATGTATACTTCTTGCTAGGAGGTCGCGGTCCACTTCTTTGAGAAACCCTGATCAAGATCACACTTAACTTTAATAATCACTTATATTAATAACTTCAATATAATATAATTTTCAGCATTTTTTTTATATTAGTCTTCTATTTTTACAGACAAATGTAATTATAACAAAACTAGAGGAAATTTTAAAAGATAGCCAAGACAAGGTAGTAGTGGTTTCCCAATGGGTTGGATTTTTAAATATTATTGATAAACATTTAAATGAAAAATCTATTAAAACGATCTTGCTTGTCGGCACCATTCCAGTTATGAAGAGATCTGAATTAGTAAAACAATTTAATTCTCCTGGTGGTAGAAGAGTAAGATATTCTTTTTAATAATTAATTTATCGCAGGAAATATTTTTCTTAATGCATTCTTTATATCACAATTGCAGGTTATGTTGCTTTCATTAACAGCTGGAGGCGTTGGTCTCAATTTAATCGGTGGCAATCATCTAATTCTTTGTGATTTACACTGGAATCCACAACTTGAAGCACAAGCCTGCGACAGGATCTATCGAATTGGCCAAACAAAAAGTGTTCATATATATAAGTAAGTTTGGGCTTGAAGTTGAAATTAATAAGTAGGAGAAGGAAACCAGCGCTTCTTTTTCCACCATATACACTATTTATTTGCAAATATTTAGGGTACAGTACGCCACCCATCATCAGTGCAGCAAATAGTTTTGGTGGTGGATGTCGTCTATATTTTTGCCTCTGTTTGTATAAATGCTTGCCATTCTCATAGCGATGTTCTTAAAATAGGCAAATTACCAGCAATGATCATTGCAAGCATTGGCAAGCATTTATACAACCAGAGGCAAAAATATAGACGACATCCACCACCAAAACTATTTGCTGCACTGATGATGGGTGGCGTACTGCAACCCGAAATATTTGCAAATAAATAGTGTATATGGTGGAAAAAGAAGCGCTGGTTTCCTTCTCCTACTTATTAATATATAAGTAAGTTTTCCTTTATTCTTTATATTTTGTTAGTGGTGCAATCTGGGCTGGTGGAGAGAGAAAAAATTAACATATGTTCTTCGAAACTATTTTATTGTCATATCAATTTTAAAAAATATTTTCGCTTGTTTTAAATTTTATTAACCATTTAACTTGTGTCTGTGTGGCTGGTGGCCAAAACGACCTCAATATGTCGAAGACCTTTTTTAACTTTTGAATTAAAACTATTAAACTCTTGAAAGATCCTGTTATTTGATTCTAAGGAGAAACACGACATCAAAAAAAATTTTAGTACAGTTTTAGGCATGATTTTAAAATAAAAATCAACTCAATTCCTACCCATTGACTTTTATAACAACATAAAAATATCTAAATATAGGCTTAACCTTAATATACAGTGGCGTAACGTATGTATTTTAGCTGGGCCCCCGCAACCTTTTTTTCGCCCTGGGCGTATATAGGGAGAGGGGCGGAGGGCCCCCCCCCCCGCCGAAGTTTTTTAACAGTTGACTGCCACGACCATTCTCAATTCCGGTCTAAAAGCCAATTGCATTTAATCATTTTATATTATTAAAGACTATAATTATATTACATAGTAATCATCAAAAAGCATAGAAAATGTATTTTTTTAAAAAAATAGGCCTACGAATTATCTCGTAGTTGGCTTATGAACAGAAATCTCTTTCGCGGAAGCCAACTACGAGTTAATTCGTACACAGACAGTTTAGACTTGTCGCTTCGCTAAAGCTGAATCAGATATATGCGTTCATATTCGTCAGTAGTATATCAGATATTGTCGAGTGCTTCACATTTACGTCTTTCTTGAGTGTGTTGTTTTATAATTATTGTTAAAATTAAATTATCAAGAAACCAATATGGATAAGAAAAGACCACTGACTGAAAAAAATTTCTGTTCATGTCGCCAACATTGATTTTTGTTCTCTTCCCAGAACCATCTATCCATATTAGCACTGATATGCTACGAGTTTAAGCGTAGCTACGCGACAATGGCAAGTAAACACAGTACGAGATAACTCGTAGTCGGCGTCCTAGCAAAGAACGGAATATACGAGTTATCTCGTAGTTGGCAGTCAACGTGTTAAATCTATATACATATTTTCTAAATTTTTATTTGGAAAAGTATGTCGCATAAATAAAAGTAATAAAAAAAATGAAATACATTATTATTTAAGCATTTTTTTAAATAAAAGTTTTGTTTGAGAGGGCCCGGGCTCCTCGGTGCTCAGGTGAAAACGGAAAAATGATATATTATAAAAGGAAAAAAGAATATTTCATTTTTTCATGTCCTTGAAAGCCAGGTCAGGGCCCCCCCCGCATCGCGGGGTTTGCGGGGGTGTACGTTACGCCACTGCTTATCATACTTATTAATAATTGCCTTAAACCGTGTCCGATGTGTGAAACAACCAATCAGGCCTCAGGGATAGCGCTGATTGGCGAAATACAGAGAGGGCGGAGCCGGAGAGGCAAATTCAAATTTTTTTTAACCAGGAGAGATATCAATTTGGTTTCTTCCCTAAAGCCTTCCCTTGATAAGAATCTAAATTCGTTGTTTCAGAGTTTTTTTAAATTCGGTAGCCCCCCCCCCCCCCAAATTTTTTAATTCTTCTATATCTTCAAATATAAACATGCTTTTTTGGATTTAAAATTCTTGAATGAATATCTATCAAGGGATTTAAAAGTTTAAATATTTTTTGTGTAATTGCCCCCCCCCCCCCGAAATTTTTAATTCTTCTATTTCTTCAAATAAAAACATGCTTTTTTGGATTTAAAATTCTTCAATGAATATCTATCAAGGGATTTAAAAGTTTAAATTTTTTTGTGTGATTGCCCCCCCCCCCCCCGAAATTTTTAATTCTTCTGTTTCTTCAAATATTAACATGCTTTTTTGGATTTAAAATTCTTGAATGAATATCTATCAAGGGATTTAAAAGTTGAAAGATTTTTTGTGTAATTGCCCCCCCCCCCCGAAATTTTTAATTCTTCTATTTCTTCAAATAAAAACATGCTTTTTTGGATTTAAAATTCTTCAATGAATATCTATCAAGGGATTTAAAAGTTTAAATATTTTTTGTGTGATTGCCCCCCCCCCCGAAATTTTTAATTCTTCTGTTTCTTCAAATATTAACATGCTTTTTTGGATTTAAAATTCTTCAATGAATATCTATCAAGGGATTTAAAAGTTTAAATTTTTTTTGTGTAATTGCCCTCCCCCCCCGAAATTTTTAATTCTTCTGTTTCTTCAAATATTAACATGCTTTTTTGGATTTAAAATTCTTGAATGAATATCTATCAAGGGATTTAAAAGTTTAAATATTTTTTGTGTAATTGCCCCCCCCCCCCCGAAATTTTTAATTCTTCTGTTTCTTCAAATATTAACATGCTTTTTTGGATTTAAAATTCTTGAATGAATATCTATCAAGGGATTTAAAAGTTGAAAGATTTTTTGTGTAATTGCCCCCCCCCTCCCGAAATTTTTAATTCTTCTGTTTCTTCAAATATTAACGTGCTTTTTTGGATTTAAAATTCTTCAATGAATATCATTCAAGGGATTTAAAAGTTGAAAGATTTTTTGTGTAATTGCCCCCCCCCCCCGAAATTTTTAATTCTTCTATTTCTTCAAATAAAAACATGCTTTTTTGGATTTAAAATTCTTCAATGAATATCTATCAAGGGATTTAAAAGTTTAAATATTTTTTGTGTGATTGCCCCCCCCCCCCCAAATTTTTTAATTCTTCTATATCTTCAAATATAAACATGCTTTTTTGGATTTAAAATTCTTGAATGAATATCTATCAAGGGATTTAAAAGTTTAAATTTTTTTTGTGTAATTGCCCTCCCCCCCGAAATTTTTAATTCTTCTGTTTCTTCAAATATTAACATGCTTTTTTGGATTTAAAATTCTTCAATGAATATCTATCAAGGGATTTAAAAGTTGAAAGATTTTTTGTGTAATTGCCCCCCACCTCCAGAAATTTTTAATTGTTCTGTTTCTTCAAATTTTAACATGTTTTTTTGGATTTAAAATTCTTGAATGAATATCTATCAAGGGGTTTAAAAGTTTAAAGATTTATTGTGCAATTGCCCCACCCCCGAAATTTTTATTTTAAAATTCTTGATTTTTTTTAATAGGTCCCTGTCCGCCTGATTTCATTTGCATGCCCGTTGGCTCGAATCAGTTTATTAAAGGGAAATTTAGGCTTGCTTCTTGCCCGTAATTTTCTCATGGCCTTCAAAACCCAGAGGCCGGGCAGGGCGAATACTCAAATTTTAAACTTGATTCATTGTATTTTCATTTAGGCGAAAATAATATGGGCTTTAAAATTAAGAGAAAAACTACTGATCACGCACCGAGACGCCGCCCGCCAGGGCCAAGTTGAATGGGCGCGGCGAAGCCGCGCCTTTCTCAACTTGTATATATATATATATATATGCGAAGATAAGTTTTCTCGGGTTGAGTCGCGTGTGATGTGGAGATTTACTCGACGTTTCGGCTCTCCTTTTGGAGCCATTTTCAA
>JAKCPI010012106.1:0-18394 GCA_023213315.1 Euborellia annulipes | reverse complement strand
TTTTTGATCAATTATATTATACAACTTTATAAAGGGATTTTTATCGTATTAAGAGAAAATATATTCTTTTTAAATGAAAAGCCAAGTTATAAAATTCAACGCCTCCATCTTCAGGCTGCAAATTAATACAATTTTTTTTTTTTTTAATTATAATTATATAATTGAAAAAATCTTTTTAAATATGAATAACAAACATATGTGAACTAGTGAACTTATTTGATGGATTAAAAAATTTTTTTGTATTAATTTCTAGACTGAAGATGGAGGCGTTGAATCTCAGAAACTGTAAATCTGTGCAAAATCAGTTGCAATAAATTTCACCAAAAACAAAATTCGTTCTACTTTACACCTTATTGCAAAGAAAGGTACTTCGAGTTAACTTCTTATGCAAATTATAATTAATCAAACTCGGACAATCCACTTATTTTCAAATAAATGGTTGAGGTTTCAATTGCAAAAATAATAAAAAATAAATAATAATAAATATAATATTTCTGAACTTTATAAAATACCAGTCGAAATGCCCGCTAAAGGATGGAACATTGAAAAAATTTTATCATTTAATAAAAAAAAGGAATATTACACATAAGTAATTTATGATAGAATTTACTAATAAGGACTACTTTACGAGTTTTGAGTGGCTTATTGAAATATAGAATTGTAAAGTGAATATAGTGTTTGATTCTGAAAGGCGCAAAAATTAATTTTTAATACGTTTATCGTTAGCAGCGGCTTTGAATTTTTGATAATCCGTAGGGGTGTCCACAACCAGAAAGGACAGAATATAATTAGGGGAGGGGAAGAGGGCGGTGATTAGACCTTAACACCATTTGCGCATCTTCTTCCGCCAGTAACCGAGCGCCTGCCTCCCTCCTGTCGCTTTTAACTGGTGTCGCCTTCCCTCCACTACCATGCATCGCACCTCAAGACCAATGGATGCCTATTCTTTAGGCGCTCAGGCAAAGGATTAAGCAAATATTCCAGAGACAGACTCTTTCTAAAAATATTATATAATTTTACTGATTTTAAAATTCTTCAGTATTTTTTACATTCTTTCTAAAATCCCCCCCCCTCCCCGAATCCGGCGCCCATGTCTGTGTGTGGGGGTATTGGACAGAAACTCATGAAGAATTTTGTTAAACAAAGGAATGCTGCAATCAAAATATTACAAAATATCAAAAATAGCTTTATACAGGACAATTCGTAGTTGCCGATAATTCGTACTAACTTGACGGTCCCCAAAAAAAAAATACCGATAACTGGTATAAAAACAAACTTTTCTGTCCCCTCGGTATTTTGTATTAATTTTAGTGAAGAGAGCGAATGAGAGAGACACGTTTTTCTCGTTCATTCTTAATCAGTCTTCATTCATCATTCTTTTCAGTGAAAGAAAATGAGGAGAGGACAGAGGGAATTTGAGTTTCTCTTACATATTTTCTTTCCTTTCTACAATTCAGTCTTGGCATAAATATTTTAATTTTTTTTTTTTTTTATTTTGTACTCCGATAATTGGTATTCCCGATAATATGTACCAAACCATCGGTCCCGCTACGATACGAATTATGGGGATTTTACTGTTTAATATTTATAAAAATTTATATAGGTACAGTGAGTGCCACAATTAAGTCCCCACCTTGGAGCTAGAGGCTTGAGTATATGGTATAGTATATGGTAAATATGAAATAATTTTAATGACCACAAAGGTAAAATACAATCTGGTACAGATGATTTTATTTTACCTTTTCGGTCATTAAAATTATTTCACTATATACCATATATTCAAGGCTCTAGCTCCCAGGTGGGGACTTAATTGTGGCGCTCAGTGTACATCTACAAAATCACCCCCGGTCAAATAGTTTAGATTCTAGATAAGTTTATTTGTTGGGATCCCTACTTAGTTTTCCTGGCTTTTTATTTGGGTTTTTTCCTAGACAAAATATCTGTATAATACAAAGTATCTGGTATTCTGTCAGTTCCCTCTACCCTCCCTTAAATCAACCTATTTCAGATATTTCATTTAGGGATGATATATTATTAAATAATTTTTTTCTGGTTCCCGAGAATAGTGACTTGAAAAGGCTTCTCTTTTTTACAAATATGCTTTTTCTTTTTTTCAACCCTGACATAAATTACATTACTCCATATATAAAACGAATTATTTAAAATTTTCATTGAGATTTAAAAAATGACAGCCGAAAAACTTGTTTATTTACCAAGGAAAGATTTTTTATTCTATTATTATTTCTAAAAAAAATATACGTAAATAATTTAATTGAATAATTTTTTTATTCTTATTAACATGTCTCAGACATGAGGCTGTGGCATGAAAATAAAAATAAATATCTTACGCTTTTTTTTTTTCTCTACATAAAAATTTATTCAAAGTGAAATTTTCCAGTTTTGTTTTTTCATTTCCTACCCCTCTTCTTATCAGATTAATCTAATATTTACTTTTACTTTTATTTGTACTAGTTATCTTAAAGGAATATGGAACAATAACCATCGACGTCATCAACGCTTAAAAGAGCAGAAATAAAAATAGGCTCTCAGAAAGGGGAAGGAAGAGAAGATTTTATGAAAAGATAAAATTAAAAGATTACTAGAGAAAATGGAATAAAAGAAATGGAAAGAAAATCTTTAAGAGAAATCTAGAAAAAAAATAAAATCTAGAGGAAAATGTAATATTTAGGCCTAAATAAAAAAGCACTATTAGTATTAAACTATTAAAAATAAGTTTAAAGAATATGTTTTCAGTCTATTTCTCAATAATATATAGGGTAATCTCAGTAATATGTAGCAACTAACCCAGCCCCTCTCCCCCCCCCCCTTGGGGCCGAAAGGGTAGATATGTTGACAAATGTATCAGGGGTGAAATAAAAAATCTTTATTTCTATCTGTTAGATGCTGTTTTGGGTGCTCCTCTCATAGAAGAAGTTAAAATAAAAATCTTCCTTCCCATTTTTGATTATTTTTAATGTATAGAATATATAATTTATTAATATAATTAATATAGAGTAATGTAATTTTAATTTAAAATTATTTTTATTAGTTTGAAATGTGATTGAAATAAACGTTTCACCATTGGCTTAAAATAATTTTCAAAATAACTGAAACAATCGGAAAGAAAAACTCAACAGCAACTACCCCATCCCCTCTCCCCCGCCCCCTCTTGGAGGCCGAAAGGATAGATATTTTGACAAACGTCAATATTGATAATCCTAGAACCACGGGGGCGGGTTCGAATCTCAGGCATTCCGTCGAATATTTATTTAAATCATTTGGATATCAAATGTGCCTGGTCCCCTAATACCATGTTATTATCGTATTTTAAATAATGGGTATCGATAAAAGTCCCTATGGTCTAAGATGCCGAAGACTTTAATAAAAACTACCCCGGAATAATAACTGAAACATGAATGATAAACAAGATGGATCATTAATGAATAGTTCATTAATATCTGGGGCGGACCAGTATAGCTCTCAAAAAAATTAATTAGCCCTAACGAATCTTCGGTCAAACAAATACAAAATAATGATATTAATCAATTATGAAATCAATATACTGTATTATCAATGAGTTCTCAAAATAGTAATATTGAACACAAATATCACTTTATACAACGCTTTTATTAACTTGCTCCTGTTTTTTTCCAACAAATCTGCCAATCGAAATTATTTGGTTTTCTAGATGGACAAATAAGTATTAATGTCTCAAATAAGTGGATACTTAAAATATCTAACAATTAGTTAAATTTTTATTTAATTAATTTTTTCCCATTCTCCCAACTCATGTTTTTAACTCACGTTGGTAACGGACGTTATTTATACCTGTAAGTAATTAAAAATTTATAAACTTTTTATCGAACTTAACCAGTTAAAACTTCTAAAAGTCGGGAATATACTTTTTCTTTCATTGTAAAAAAAAAAAAATAATAATATAATAGTCAGCTCGTTATATTTTTTTTCGCTAACGAAATATCTCCAAGGTAACCGTAAAATAATAATTTTGATTATCAAGTGAAAAAAAAAGAAAATTAAGTAAAAGTAATTTGCAAAGGGTTTATATAAAAACGAGCGGAGCAGGAGAGAAAAAAAAAAAATTAAGGCAAAAAAAAAAAAGAAAGGGACGAGAAAAACGGACCTTGAATGTAAAGTGTGATGGAGCAGACAGCTTCAATCTGCGGTTGGATTTATGTAATTTTAAACAACAGCTGCGGGTCGTTTTGAGGAGGGAGGGTGGGGGTGTGTGGGACTCTTGCTGGAAATAATTAGTCAAGCATAAATACTTTGCGAGTTTTCGAGTTAATGCCGTGAATAACAATTCAAAAAGATTTCCCAAAGGCGAATAGAGTAGGAAGAATGATGGCTTGGCTAAAAGGTTGAAGGCGAGAGCCAGAACCAACCAAGGAACAAGGCTACTTGAAAAATCTCATTTGCTTAATCAATGGAACCCCCACCATCGTTATGATATACGAATGAACAAACTTTACCATTAAATCTTCACTCGATTTCAATATAAGTATATATATATATTCATTTTCCATTCTAATTTATATCTACTATTTATTCTTGTTTTTAAATTTTTATGCCAAGTAAAACTTTGCAAAGATAAAAAAAAATAATAAATTAAATAGTAAATTCAATTATTAGTTTTTTTTTTTTTTTAAATTAAGGTCCTTTTCGGCATCGGAGGCCATTTAGGTCCTATTTATTTCAATTTATTTGAACAAAATTCAATTGAAATAAATTTTTGTCGCATGAGACGGGATGCGAACCCCTGGCTGGCCTCCAGCAAAAAATTATTAGTCTTAAAAGAGAAAAATATATCTTTTTAAGGATCCTTGCTCTAGGGATTTAAAATAATTAGCTACCAATTATTTTGAATAAATATGGAGAGAAAAACATCGAAATTTAAATATCATTGATTATTGGCTTCGCCCATAATAATAATAATCTAGATTTTCTTTAATGAAAGATTGGCTAAAAATATTTGAATCCGTGAAAATTCTCTCAGGTTGACTTGTGGCTCAGGGCTAGAGCTTTAGCTTCTGGTACAGTGAGCGTCACAATTGAATCGTTTATTTCAGAAACCACCTAAGCGACAAAATTTCAAATCATGTGTTTTTGGTGCTACTGTACAATTTAAAGGTAAATACATCTTTTAGATTATCCCAATAGCATGTTTTTGATTTGGTAAAAAAATATTTGAAAGAGACTAGACCTATACTTAAGCTGCAAAACAGTTTTTTTTAGTTTTCCGAAAGTTGAAAAAAGCGCACTTAGGTGGTTTCTGAAATAAACGATTGAATTGAGTCCCCACCTGATAGCTAGTGCCTTAAGTATTAATAATGGTAAAGTATATGGTATATGGAGAAATAATTTTAAATTTGAATTTGAAAAGGTAAAATAAAATCATCTGTAGCTGATTTTATTTTACTAAAAAAAACGTAAAATAACATCATCTGTAGCTGATTTTATTTTACCTTTTCGGTTATTAAAATTATTTCACTAAACGCCATATACTATACTCTAGCTATCAGGTGGGGACTTAATTATGAACAAAAGGACAATGGCTCGCATCCTGTCTCATGTATATTTCAATTGGAATGGCTACCAATCCAATTGAAATAATAGAGCCCGGGTCTAAATGGCATTCTTTAAATTAAAAAAACAATTATCTCAGGTAATTTTTTTTAAAGTCCTTTCGGCATATTAGGCCATAAAAACTTTCACGAACGCATATTAATTATATAAGGTACATCGGTATAAATGGGGGTCTGGGCAAATTTATTTATAACATTTGGGATCCAAATAATTTAAATAAATTACACTTTTGATTATTGATCCCTAGTAAAACATTTATTAACTACCGGTAGGTAGTTGAAAAGGATGGAATTTTTTCAATCAATGTTCAAATAGACTGTTCATAAGCCAGTCAATATATCGTTTAAGATAGCAAGTTTGCGACATATGTTAGTGCTTAAGATTGGACAAAATTCCACCCCCTGGAGACGAACTAGGACCTCCACGCGCGGATCTCCGCGCTGCTTGGGCCGTCGCCCTAGGATAAGGATAGTCCACCCGCCGCAAAAGCGTTGAGGTCCTGGTTCGACTCCAGGGGGTGCCCAATCTTAAGCACAAACATATCTCGTAAAACATTTCTTTGTTTTTAGCTAACTAGTAAACTTCCTTTCAAAAGTGTAATTGATCATCTCAACAATTCAATTATTTTTAAAAGATTTAAATAAAAATTCGGATCCGATAGCCTGGGGCACGTGGCTTTAAGACTATCCATATTGACTTTATTTGAGCTCAGTTAATGTAATCAAATTAAATTAAATTAATAATATAACAAAAGTAGGGACATTAGGGACCAGAGAAAAATTTAATCTTTTTAAAAAAAGTCTTCTCTTCTTTTAAGGTCCAATCTTTCATTTCATTTATAAGGATATTTCTTTCTTTAAATGAAATAAATGTTAACTTGGTTTTGTGTTTATAAGAAAAGATTGTACGAGATTTAAGTATTTCTTTCGTATTATTAAAAAATAAAAATAAAATGAAAATTAATTATTTTTTAAACTTATGAAAAAGTCAAATGCAGACTCAAGCAATAGAGTTAAGAGGTTTGAAAAATTCACCTCCCCCACTCTCCCATTCAGTTATAAAATTTGACAAAGTATTCCTTGGCCCACCTCCTTGGGGATTTGCAGCCCAAGACACCCTCGTATTATTCTTACAAATTACCCTATAAACCATTTCCCCAAGCAGCTTGGCCACGACGAAAAACACTTTCTAAATCTCGGAATTACCCCTGTGGCTATTCCTTATTGTTTCTTCACATCAAATATACATGCCTCTGCCCTCTGAGTCTGTCTAGGCCTATAAGCTGAGCCTTTTTTCTATTTCCCCTCTTTTCTTTTTTAAGAACTCTTCATGATTGTGGAGAAGAAATAAATTTACTTTGCTTTCTTCTTTATGAGTGAACTCATTTGAAGTGAAATTAAAAATAAATAAAAAATTATTCTAAAATCTTTTCTGAGATTTGAGCACCCATATTTTTTTTTTAATGTCTTTTCAGCTGCAGAGGCTATTTATAATAAGTTAACTATTTTTAATGTTATAAGGGTCATCCAGTAAGAGTTCTATTATTATTATTATTTATCTAATTAAATGTGAGATTTATGGTATTTGATGGTGGGCCAAACCACCCCCAAAACCCACCCCCCACCCCCCGAAAAAAAAAAAAACCCCACCCCCCCCCACCCCCCCACCCAACCAAAACACAAAAAAAAAAAACACAAAAGAAAAAAATTTAAACCCAAAAAACCAAAAAAAAACTTGAAATTTCATTTTTATAGAAACCCAAATCGACAAAAAAACGAAAAAACCAAAAAAAAAACAAAGAAACCGCCCCCCCCCCCGGGCCAAACGTCCACTGGCTCGCGGGAAATCAAGCGTTTTCTGTAAAATGGAAAGTACAAAGAAATAAGGAATAGGCTGAAAATCCCGAATTCAATTTTCGGAGCCCAGCGGACGTTTGTACCACTTTCAAAATAAATTTTACTTTTAATTAGTTAAGTTGTGAATCCTGAGTATCCGAGTCCAATCATTCATTCATTTGTTTATCTATTTCATACATTATCCTCGAAATTTTTAATACTTTATTTCTCCTATTATTTCATTGTCCCTAATTATCACATTGCCTTCTTTTACTTTCTCTAGCCCCCCCTGTCTAAATGTGAAGCTGGAGGGTCCAGGGGGCAAAGGCCCCTGGCTAGGCGCGAGGCCCGCCGAAGGCTAGTATAATAATAAAATGAACCTTCATTTTAACGAGATATCACATATTTAATTCCAATCGAAATCTCCTCAAGGCAAAAGGAAAAGCTCAGCACAAAAACAAAGTATAAAATAAATAAATTATGGCTTTTCAATTATAAATTTATTTTAAAAAAGTAAAAAAAAAATAATTACCTTAGGCAATAATTAAATTTAAAAAAAAGGTTAAAAGAATATCCCAATATGTTCTTGTTTCGATGGGTCAAAAGGTGAGCCAATAAATTTATGAAGCTTTTGTATCTAATTAGAATTCACTTTAAAAAGATTATTTGAAAAAAAGAAGAGGATAACTGTAATTAATTGGACAGAGAAGGAGAGTCTGAGTATCAAGAGAGTTGGACGGTTGTCTAAAGGCACCGATGCCGTTTTTTACTTTCAATTCCTTCATGCTTAAAATTGAACACACACAGACCGACACAGACAGACCATGTCGCGAAAACCACTTTTTTAGATTCAGGGAACCTCAAAACGTGAAGATCCATCAAAATCTCGACATCGAATTTTTGAAAATATTCCTCTCAATTTCACAATACTTTCTGATTTTTTTAAATATTGATAAAATAATATTAAAATTCAAATAAATGTATATATATAATAAATTTTTTACTTTCTCTTACCTATATGTATATGTTAATATACATCCAGTATATAGAGAAAGTATTGGACTCATGTCAAAATTTCGATGTCGAGATTTTGACGGATATACACGTTTTGAGATCCCCTGAATCCAAAAAAGTGGTTTTCGCGACATGGTCTGTCTGTCTGTGTGTGTGTGTGCTGTCTGTCTGGGTTCAATTTAAGGCATGAAGGAATTGAGCTAGGAAGATGAAATTTTATATTTAAGTTAGTCACCCCCTTAGGGCGTGAAAATAAGCTTTTATTCAAAATCGGCCAAAGAGTACTAGTACTTTACTGATTTAGTTTTTCAGTTTTTTTTGATTTTCTCAAAATTCGCTCCAACGATTTTTTTTTTTTTAAATTCATAAATCAATTATTTTTTAGATGCTCTTTAAAATGTATATTGTCATTTTGCCAATGAAATCTTCTGAAGACCACTTTACTCTTGTAATTCATAGGAAAGATAGGAGAAATGGTTGCCATGGTAACAAAATATAAATATTTTCCCATACTTATAAATTTTACATCTAATTGTGAATTCAAATGTTGTCGGGAACTAAATATATGTCGGCACAAAAAATCTGGTGTGACTGTCGCACAGCACCCAACTTTCTATTACCGAAGGTAAGAGAAAGTTGTGTGCTGTGCTTTTCACACTAGATTTTTTAAGATTATTATCAGGCTATTATTTAAGATTATTTTCAAAAACAACAAAGTTACATTCTAATAATTCATAATAAAGCTGAGCAAGTTTTATCCATGCCGATAAATGTGTACCGAAAATAAAATTTTATATTATCGGTATTGAATAAGTGGAGCCTTCACCGCTAGATGGCAGTAATGAAATTTTAACTACAAATTACATAAAATTTTAATTATATAAAATTAAATTTTTGATTAATTAATATTAAATATAAGAAAATCAAATTTTACTATAACTCTAAATAATAATGGTGTTTTCAAAATCTTTTAATAAATATATTAAATAAATTTTATTTTATATTTCTTAGTCGAACAACACATAGGTAATGAAATATTAGGTTCATTTGTATAACTTATCTAGTGTTAGTGAAGTTGAGTTAAGATCATACTTCACAGGATCATTTCTGTAGTATATCTTCACTATCTGGATATAAAATCTGATAGTTAAATTAGACCACGATGATGAGTCGTAGTCATTTAATCTGAGCGTGAGGCCTTCATTTTGGGAACTTTAAAAAGTTCCCAAATGAAAACGATGATCGTTCATCAGGTATTTAATCAAACACCTGAAAGGATTAAATGACTTTCTGAGTGGTTTTTACATTTAAATTAAATATTATTCTAAAATAATAGAAGCAAGAAGCCTAAATTCAGTATCTGAGGCCATTTAGACTCGCTCCTAATTTTCTAATTTATATTTTGTAACAAAAAAATTGTCTGATAAATTCAAATTTTTTCGCCCCCTCGCCCCCCCCCCCCATACCCTCCTGAAGCGTCCCTGATGCTGAATTAAAATTAACTTTTGTGTTTAATTTGAAGGGTCACACGAATATCCTCAAAGTTCTGCACGTGGCTCGCGAACCTCGGCTTGCTGCCTATGAAGCCCTTGATTAAAATGAAAATGAAATTGTATTATTTAACTTCTTTCACAAATGAATAAGCGAGATAAAAAATTTTATTTCTTGAAAAAGTAGATATGAAGTGGCCACATCAAATTTTTACTTTCTCGTACCTCTGTATATGTGTAATATATATATGAGAGAAAGTATTGGATTCATGTCAAAAATTCGATGTCGAGATTTTGATGGATCTTCACGTTTTGAGGTCCCCTGAATCCAAAAAAGTGGTTTTCGCAACATGGTCTGTCTGTCTGTGTGTCTGTCTGTGTGTGTGTCTGTCTGTGTGTGTGTGTCTGTGTGTCTGTGAACAAAATATCTCAAGAACGAAAAGAGCTAGGAAGTTGAAATTTTATATTTAAGTTAGGCACCCCCATGGGACGTGACACGAAGCTTTTGAACAAAATCGACCAAAGAGTACTAGTACTTTACTGATTCACTTTTTCAGTTTTTTTCGATTTTCTCAAAATTTGCTCCAACGATTTTTTTTAAAATTCAAAAATCAATTATTTTTTAGATTCTCTATAAAATGTATATTCTCATTTTGTGATTGAAATCTTCTGAAGACCACTTTACTCTTGTACTCCATAGAAAAGATAGGAGAAATGGTTGCCATGGTATCAAAATATAAATATTTTCCCATACTTATAAATTTTACATCTTGAATTCAATTGTACCCTACTGTCGGAAACTAAATACATGTCGACACAAAAAATCTGGTGTGACAAGCACAGTACACAACTTTCGATTACCGAAGGTAAGAGAAAGTTGTGTGCTGTGCGCCAGTCACACCAGATTTTTATATTTTAAAAAGAGAAAATAAATTCTCATTAAGGTTCAATTTAGTGTGATGGGAATGCTAGGTTGGATGATTATCTTGAAATATTTAAGGTGATATTTCATATATTCTTTTTAGTTGCTCATCTTACGGGCCTAAAGTTGAGTTTTTCTCCAGTTTTGTTGCAAAAGTTATAAAACAAAAGTTTGGCGGGCCAAAAGTTTGGAGGCAACGTGCTTTTATTGAAATGCCGCCAAGTTAATCATGACAGTGTTAATGGCGCGTTGCGCTGTAGTTGCGCGGTAATTGAATTTATGACCGAGAGCCTCGGTTCAGTCTTTTTATTTCATGCGTCATATGAATATTTCTCTTTCTTCTTATTTTATTCTCTATTATACTGTATTATGTATTTTTCCTCTATGTCTTCGTACCTTTTAAATTGTATCTCAGATATGCTTTTTACTTTCCCTAAGTAAATGTAATTTAATGATAAACGATACTGGTTAAAAATTCAGTTTTAAAATTTTAAATCATTTTTAATTTTAAATATTTACACATAGACTAATCTATTTTTCTAACCTAGTCACTCAGTTCTGGGGAGAGGGGAGGAAGTGGAGAGAAGCAAGTAAATCTAAAATTTGGAGTCAGAAATATGAAAGAGGGCATAATAAACGTCAGTAAGAAAAAAATTTTCAATTCAATTTCAATTTCATAAAAGAGTGTTTGTAATTTTTTATTTTTACATAAATATAAATAAATAAATAAATAATAAATGGACATTTTTTTCTTGGGGGAGGTACTTAAATTTGGCCAATAGATATTTAATTAATTGTTTAATTTTGTACATTTTATTTACTCGTAGATATATTTTGAAATATTTTATTTAGAATAATATAAAATTTTATAAAAATCAGAGCCCTTGGAGGGGGACAAATGCCCCCCCCCCCCCAATGCGCCACTGTTTCAAACACGGAACCGAAACGTCAGCTGTATTAATTAAATAAATAAATCTAACTATCTAGCTAACCTTAGCTGCATCTCTCATTTCTACCCTCTTATTAATTAAAAAAATATGTTATGGCTGGTCGCCCAGGCATATATATTATTTAGTTACCGCCAATATTTTTGAATTCATCATCAAAATCTTTTGAGAAAATCGAAAAAAAATCTGGTGGATGGCCACAGCACACAACTTTCTCTTACCTTCGGTAATCGAAGTTGTGTACTGTGCTTGTCACACCAGATTTTTTGTGTCGACATGTGTTTAGTTTCCGACAGTACAGTATATTCGATTTTCAAGATGTAAAATTTATAAGTATAGCGAAATATTTATATTTTGTTACCATGGCAACCATTTCTCCTATCTTCCCTATGGAGTACAAGAGTAAAGTGGTCTTCAGAAGATTTCAATCACAAAATAAGAATATACATTTTAAAGAGCATCTAAAAAATAATTGAATTTTGAATTTAAAAAAAATCGTTGGAGCAAATTTTGAGAAAATCGAAAAAAACTGAAAAGTGCATCAGTAAAGTACTAGTACTCTTTGGTCGATTTTGTTCAAAAGCTTCGTGTCACGTCCCATGGGGGTGCCTAACTTAAATATAAAATTTCAACCTCCTAGCTCTTTCCGTTCTTGAGATATTTTGTTCACAGACACACACGACAACCATGTCCGAAAACCACTTTTTTGATTCAGGGGCCTCAAAACGTGAAGATCCATCAAAATCTCGACATCGAATTTTTGACATGAATCCAATACTTTCTCTCTCATATATATTACATATATACATAGGTAAGAGAAAGAAAAAGCTGAAAAAGTTCATCAGTAAAGTACTACTAGGCCTTCTCTTTGGCCGATTTTGTTTGAATTCATAAAAAATACAAGAAAATCCAATAGTCCAAAGGGAAATCCATTGATTGAAAGATCTTTTGTTTAAAAAATAAAGAGATATCTTCTTTACTAGAAGGGACTACTCCTCCAAGCTAAGCTCCGAAGTCGTCGATTTCCATTGACCCTTTCTTTCAAACGAATTGCTCTCATTGGATTATCTCCAATTGTTTATTCAATCCTGATTGAGTAAAGAAAAAAAAACTTGCTCAACTAATTAGTATCTATTAGAGATTCTATGGGCTAATATTCATTTAATTTGATTGGAAACTCAAGGGTGGTTTGGAAAACTCGTTTCAAAAACAAACTTTTTAAGTATTCATTTCATTTAGAAATAATTGAAGAGAAGTGGTAGTTCGATATTTTAATTACTTTCAAATTATTTAGTAATATGATGAAATATTTTATAAAATGATAAACTGATAAGAAGACAAAGCATATCAACAATATTTTCTTATTTTTTGTTTTCGTCATTTTCATATTTATGTAAATATAAATGATAGATATTAATTTTCCCATGGATGCTGGTAGGATGCGAAATTTACTTTTGCCTGATGACTGAGAATTTATTAAAAAGCACACGATAAATGATGCTGAAACCACATATCAATATTATACATCGGAAAAAGTTGAAATTATTAATAATTTAATCGAATTCTAAAGGGATAATAAATCAAATCTCAAACTCCAATTAAAATTAAATGAATTATCCTATTATAATATTTGAATGAATATTTTTAATAAAATCAATTTCAATTAAAATAAAATCTCGATGACAGTCAGTCTGACTTAGGCAGATTTTTTGAGTATAAAAAAAATTGTAATATACCATTATATGATTTAAATTGTTAATCAAGTATATTAATAATAATAAACTTTTGAACCAAAGTCAATTTTGTGATCCATGGCTTGGTTCGGTTGACATTTGAATTTTTGCCAAGAATCCAATACCTGTACTTTTTCTCTCTATATAAATTTATATTAACACAAATATAAATGAAAGTAAATGTAATCTAACAAAGCTGTAAGTGTTATTTATTGGTGAGGCCAAACATCCCATCGCCCCGGGGAATCGAACCCAGGATCTCCAGCATTTCCGGGGAATAGGTGTGCTGTCCATTGCTTTTAAGTAAAAATGTAAATTAATAAAATCTAAATAATTTTTTTTTAATCCAGTCAATTTTATTATCTAATCTAATTATTTTAGTTTTTCATAAAATTTTAATTAAAATTAAAGATTTGATAATGATGAAATATTGTATAGAACAACTTTTCCACTTAGTTATGATGCAATTTTCATTTAGTATATGGAAATTGAATTTTAGCAATTTGTAACTAATTGCTTTTAAATTAATCATGGTTTATGAAATGAAAGTAATATATATATAGGATACTACCTTTCTCGAGAGAGATTTTAAAATAGTATGATTTTTTTTTCTCTCTATTTATAATTTATAATGCCATATTTTTCGCTACTATCAAATTAATTTACGCTAGGAATTTTTTAAATTTATTTTCACTCATTCACCTCATAGGCTCACATAACCTACTTTAAGAGGTGGCAGTAATTTTAATAAAATTAATTTATTTGTAAAATCACATTATAAAAAACTAAAAATTGTACTTTTATTTTCTGGACAGAGGCCGAAACATGCCGGGCGAAGAAATAAAAATATTCTTTCTCTTTTAATATATAGACCTATATAGAGAGTATTTGATTCATGTAAAAAATTCGATGTCGAGATTTTGATGGATATACACGTTTTGAGGTCTCCTGAGTCCAAAAAAGTGGTTTTTGCAACATGGTCTGTCTCTGGAATGTGTGTGTGTGACTGTGTGACACACAGTCTGACTGTATCCAATTTTAAGCATGAAGGAATTGAGCTAGGTGGTTGAAATTTTATATTTAATTAAGACACCCTCCTGAAGCGTGAAATTAAGCTTTTGATAAAAATCGGCCAAAAAGTACTAGTACTGATAGTAGTACTGATGTACTTTTTCAGTTTGTTTTTTTTTTCGATTTTCTCAAAATTCGCTCCAACTATTTTGATTAAAACTCAAAAATCAATTATTTTTTAGATGCTCTTTAAAAAGTATATTCTCATTTCTCCTTGAAATCTTTTGAAGCACATACTTGTACTCATAGGAAAGGAAAGAGAAATGTTTGTCATTGAAACAAAATATAAAAAAATTTTCCCTTATTTATAAATTTCATATCTTGAATTCAAATATGCCGTACTGTCGGAACCTAAATATATATCGACATAAGAAATCTGGTGTGACAAGCACAGAACACAACTTCTCATACTGAAGGTGAGAGTCAAACCAGATTTTTTTGATTCGTGCCTTGTTATTCTAAAATTTCATAATTTTAAAGTAAAAAAACCTATTGTTTTTTTTAGGATCTAGAAAATATTAAAGCAAACTCTCCAACACCACTACTCATCTCTCGAAGTACTCGGGTTTTAATGAGAAGCAGCTCTAGTGTCTTCTAAATTGAATAGCCATTATATTAAGAAAACAAAAAAGCATTCTTAATTAACTGGCTTCTTAAATTATTTTTTCTTACTCGCACTTAACACAACATTTGTGTCTTTTCTGTTATTCTTTCTTTTTCATAAAAATTCTCTCTAATTTCAAAAAGGATGAGAGAAAGAACAATTAATGCAAGACATATCATTTGGCTTTTATAAAAGATAAGCCCGGTGTAAAAGAGAAAAAAGAGTGAGAGAATTTTACTAAATACGAGGTCATCGTCATGGTTCCCACCCAACCCCTAAAATGTTTCCGGGAGAAATGGCGCTTAACAACTGCAACAGCCTAGCTTAGTTTGGCCACTTAGTCTAGTCTTTCCCTCCCCCCTTCCACAACCCTCTTAGCGATTCCTCTCTTCTGCCAACTCTCTCTAATTAGAAGAGACGCTTTGCTGCACGCCAATCCATCCAGAAGAAAATTATTACTGATATGTTTGAACACGATATCTCAAGTATTCGCAAGGACTCCCCCTTATCTTTAATTATGTTAATTTAATAATTAGGCCTAATATCTTGGTCACTTTTCTCTAATAACATATTTGTCATAAGAATTGTCATGCTGTACAACTACAGTATAGAGTGCCGTTCAAAAGTTTAAGACCACGCATGAAAAGTTCACAAATCTTCTAAAATAACGAAAAATATCAAATAAAATATAATTGTCCGATACCTTCAAACTGGAAGTCACTAAGATCGTTTATGCTCAGGAAGACCAAGAATCATGACCAGCAGCTAAGATAAATTCATTGTTGTCAACAGTAAACGAAATATTTTGGATGTTTGGCCTCATCAATAAAGAACACTCACATGTCTTGTTAAATATATCTATGACTCAGTTAAAGTCCGAATCGAGGTATTTTGAATACTATTATCTTTTTCAAATAATAGATCTCGAAAAATATTTAGCTATTTAGTAAACGAAATAGATCTCTTACGGTCCCAGAAATTTGTGCTGAATTAAATAAAACTCTCTCTATCCCGGCATCAGTTAAATCAGTGAAAAGGCGTTTGATGGTCGCATAGCTGTAAGATAACCACTGTTGCGGCAAACAAAAAGAACCGTATGCAATGGACCAAGATCAAGATTGGACCGTAGAAGTTTTTAAAAAAGTCATCTGGACCGACGATTCCGAATTTGAAATATTTGGTTCAAAAAGGAGAATTTATGTTCGACGTAACACAAAAGAGAAGATGCGCCAATCTGTGTTGAGCTAAGTATTAAATATGGGGATGTCTCTATTATGGTTTGGGGTTATTTTTCAAGACATGGAGTAGAAGATTTAGTACGAATTGATGGAATTAAGAAAAAAGAAAAATATAAAGATATTCTATTAGAAGAGAGAATGCGATTCCTTCGGGGCTACGTTTAATGGGCGGCACTGGATTCATTATGTAACAAGACAATGATCCTCAACATAAATCTTATCTATCGAAAATATTAAAAAAAAAAAGAAAACGAAGGTGTTTTAAAAAACATGATATGACTACTACAGAGCCCCGATCTCAATCCGATAGAACTCTGGTGGGAATAGTTAGACAGAAATAGTTACATAGTTATGCAAATAAATAATTGAAAAAATTAAGGGGGTTCAGGAGGTATAAGGCCTATTATGTATCTTTTATAAAAGCATATAAATAAATAAATATAGGCTAATAGGGGATCGGCTGTAGACTAGCCTGCCATCTTTTGCAGAAGTGGTGAACTATTTGACACATAATTTTTAAATATATCTACTAATCTTATTTTAAAATTTTCTTAATTAATATGTGAATAAAATTTAACAATATATTCATTTTTAAATTTAGAAAAAATTCAAGATTATTGGGGACAGATAGTTTGCTGTATTAGCTAGATAACAAAAAAATTAATTTCAATAATTTTTTAATATGTCATTAAAAAAATTAAAACTCTCTGTCCCAATAATCCCTTATAATTCATTTAAAAAAAAACACATTGAAAAATTCCTTATAATAATAATAGTCTAGTTTTTTTAAGTACGTTTAGACGCCGCATGTTTTTTAGTCTTTATTTTCATATTTCAATTATTTTTCAAGAAATAAAATTTAAAATTATCACACTGAATACACATATAAAAATTTGGTTAAATCTTAAATTTGTAAATTTTTGACAAGCAGAGATAAAAAGGCTTTCTGCCGCTGAATAAGAAAAACTCAATTTTTTATTTCCCTATATTTTGGTATAAGCTTTTTTTTTTTTTTTAAATCAACGAGTGATTGATTCATCTATTGTTATATTGATTGAATTATCTTTTGTTGTAGGTGAAAATGATAAATAGGGTTGAAAGAAAGAAAACGAAGTCGGCTAAAGGTCTTGGAAGACATGTGTGAAGAGGATTTTTGTCCCCTTGTTGGACGAACGGCAAAACATTTACTCACACATCGGATCACAACAGAGAAAAAGGAGTGGGGGAACAATTACTCAATGTCGTATAGCAAGAGGCCGAGAATTGCGAACTGGCCAGACTGCCAGATTAAAAAAATCTATTCAAAGATTACTAGAAAAAGAAAGGGCAGTAAAGGGAGGGGTAGGGGGAGTAGAAAGCAGAAAAAAGATTAAATCTAATGAAAGAATGAAAAATTATAAACTTCGAATCTTAAGACGAATGAGTTTTTTCTCTTTTTTTTTTTTCTATACATTATTTTTTTAAATCTTTTTTGATAGCTACTTTGGGTTGTATATTCGTTTTGTTTTACTTGGTTGAACAAACAATTGTGAAAAGACAAAGGCTTCTTTTTAAATTTTTTTCTTTTTATAATATTTAATTAGTTAATTCAAATGACATTATTTTTAAAACAGACACGGGGTTTATAAGATTATTATTATTATTATTATTTGAAATTCCTATCGGGATCCCCGTTTATTTACCCGAGTTGCTTAAGTGAAGACACACACCTCAAACCCAACCGGCCTCTAGCCGTAGCCATCTACCGGCACCCGGTGAAGTTACATCATCTAAATAATTTCTAATGTCCGCGTATTGAATATCTCCTGATTATTTTGTAACAAAATTTTATATTATACTAGCCGCATCGCCCGCCTTCGGCGGGCTTCGCGCCTAGCCGGGGGGCTTCGCCCCCCTGGACCCCCCCTCCAGCTGGCTCGGGTCCGCCTGCGGCGGA